>JAUCMU010000024.1:2235602-2251722 GCA_032275025.1 Enteromius treurensis
ATGCAAGCACTGTTAATTGCAATGTATTTTTTTTTCGATTTGTGAAATTCAACAAGCTTTTTATTTCAAAATACTTTAGGCAGGATTTTTGTTCCATACATTTCTGCTTGGTTAGTACAGCATACTCTACAGAGACGCTGGTTTTCACAAATCATGTTCACGGAGGAATCGCCTAACCACCTGTACATGACTCAAGGCTGGCCGATATACATCGAACGATATATAATGCGCATCAGCTGATTGAGATTTTCCGACTTTACTGACGAGACGCGCAAATTGATCCCAGTCCTAACTTGACTTTCGTTTGCACAATGAATAATATGTATTTGCTTACCCGTCTATTAAAGTCTCTGTCCAGTCCGAGGTTTTCGCGAAGCTCTCTTTATTTCAGAAACGCCACGCCGATACTTGTTCTTGTTTTATTTGGATGACTGTTCCAATACCTTCTTGCCTCAGTTTGGGTTCATCTACGTTTATTGGGATTGTGGGGAGTGTAATCATGATCCATGATATCGAAATGCACAATAAATGACTAGCACTTCCGCATTTGTCCATGCGTCTTGCCGTAGTATTCATGGGCTGAAACTGAGGATAGCGCGGGTATTGCGACAACGAACAGGGACGGTTCGTTATTTAAATCTGGAATTTCTTTGAATTTACAAAGCCTTTGTTCGCTCATCATCTAATATAAAGTGTTCATTGGTAGAAACGCTAATGATATGAAAAGCCCCAGCATGCAAGATGACGGGATTGGTTACATCTGTCTTTGGGAGAGTCTTCACTTACCATCCCAGATTTGAATAGGTTTAATTGGTTTAATGTATAAATTCTTGTCCGTACTTGTCTTTCTCTCATTTAATACTTGCAGACATACAGCCTACTAATGAAAATTTCTCTTCCTTTCTTTCTTCTCCCTTTCCTCTCCCCTCATGCTGCCTTGTGACTTTGGGTATTTCATCATCTTCTTCTTCATCATCATCATCATCTGCGTCCTCAGGCTGCCATCAGCCAAACTTGGGTCTACGCAGTTGCGTTCTCATTCTCTTTTCTATTCATCCATTTTCCTTCCTGTCTGTCTGTATCGCTGTGGATATCATTCCCATGAGTCATTGCATCTCCTTCCTGTCTCCTCTCCTCTCTTCCTTCAGTAGATGGCTGGATATAGCTGTGGCCCTGCCCGTGTCTGTGCATGTGGACAGGGGGATTCTGGGATAGATCCAAATGTTTAACACAGTGGTTAAAATGCACAGCACAACTTTGCAAACACTGTAAGAAAATGAAATATTCATGAGTATGAGGGATATTTTGCAGCATTTAAGGTCACTCCAATGTAGAAACACTATGTGTAGGGCCGTTCTGAGTGAAAGTTCAGGAACGCTACACTACCCATAATTCTGAAGGGTGATCAGCCAATCACAGCAAACAAAAGAGAGACAGAAAATCACCCACTACTCTTGACTGAATCACTTTAGAAGCCATTTATTAATAGAAATAAATACGCCTGCTTGACAGAAGGAAAAATGTGTTAAACTAATTGTTAAGAAGAATGCATAATTAGCCTATATAACTCTTGGTATTTATAGAAAAGTCGTCAAGGTTCTTGTTCCTTGTGGTTAGGGGTGAGTGGTTTTGTTTAATTGTAACTTAAAGACATATTGTGTGTCAGCTACATCAGTGTCTACTGGCCTTAAAACCTTAATATCACACTTGTAGGAGTTTGGACATTTTTAGAGAAATGCTTAATCGTGTTAAGACTGGTGCTAAACCCGTTTAGTCAACTTCAACAAAATTTTCAAACATAAAAATAGAAAGTGTAGAGAAGTTGGGTTTATGGGAGTGTACTGTGACCGTGACTTGACTGTGATTGGTTGATTTCTCTTTAGGATTATGGGTAGTGTAGTATTTCATGGGAACTGTTTTTTTTGTTTGTTTTTTTTTTCTTGCTACGACTTTCTTTAAACGTTTACTGCTGATGTTTTTTTCTTTGTGCAAAAAAATGGGACTTCTGGAGCCCTACTATTGCTCTGTTTTGCTGTTTCATAATTTTTTAATAGCTACAAATCTTTTGCAGGTAGACAGACACGTATCATACGGGCATATATTTCCTAAATAAATGATGTATTCTTAGTCAGTTATAAAAGCTTTTAGAGTTGCAGTAAAGCGCAGACACTGTTGGCATTTTGACCACTTGACTACAACTTTGGATGATGTGAATGCATCTGTTAAAGTGATAAAACCACTTTGGCTCCCTCCTTTCTATCCCTGTACCTGTCACATGTGCTGTACGTTATACTGCCTGTTGCATTGGCGTTGTTACATGTGGACTCTGCGTTGTGTTAAAAGGCTGCTCCCTCCTTAACTCTCTTTTATTGGCCCACGTTGTCCACTTCAGTCAAACAGTGACTATAAAGATAATTGCTTTGTTATGGACATGCCAAGCTCCAGATTAAGGGTCACAGTTTCTGTCTACTTTTTCCTCAGTGTCTCTTTTTGTATCTCTCCGTCTCCACTTAAACTAAGAGCTGGCAGGGCTGAAGTGTGTCTTAAGCAGCAAAGCTTCTGTTAAGTATGTCCTCTTTAAAGTTCTTTCAAGAGCTTTCTTCAGTCATTTTAGTGCAAAGACATTTCGGACTTTGCCATCACAGCAGGAGTGAAGTG
Source organism: Enteromius treurensis (assembly GCA_032275025.1). Classification (NCBI taxonomy): domain Eukaryota; kingdom Metazoa; phylum Chordata; class Actinopteri; order Cypriniformes; family Cyprinidae; genus Enteromius; species Enteromius treurensis. The sequence goes on from JAUCMU010000024.1 coordinate 2,238,261, forward strand.
CACTCTCACTCCTCAATTAGAAAAACACTAAACTCAGACGGGAAGTCAGACATAAGACATCTTATGCGTGTAGACGTAGCTGGGGTGGTAATTGTGTGTAGTCTCGGCCTCAGTCAGACTGTCCACAATCACTGGCTGTCAATGCTTTCCATGAAACACAGAGGACAGTTCTTTGGAGGGTCATCAACAGCAGCTCATACTGACCGTGGCCGAGGACTAAAAAGTAAAAGCAGCATAAAAATGTTCTACATGATGTGTGCAGGATGTTTCAGGTACTTCCTGCAGTTCTTCATTACTCATATCCACTGTTCCAGATCAGTGAAGATCATCAGTGAATAAACATCATTTTAAAATATGTTCTTACAAACCTGTAAAAAATGGCTAATTTTAATGTTTGAAAATGCTACGGTAAAAACCTGCTAAATTGTTAATGGTAAATTACAATAAAACATTCCCAGAATTCCCTTCATTGCATTTTTTTTATTTAGTTTGAATTTGATGTTTTTTGTTTGAAATAACAGTTTTTTCTTATATATTTTTTCTGTTATGTTAAATGAAAATACGGTATGTTAACTGTAAACTTTACTTATAAAACTCAAAATGTTACTGTATTTTTTACAGTTGAATTCCGGCAATCACAGCTGCTGTTTTTTACTGTTAGGCTTTTATGGGTTTGGAATGACATGGGGGTTAGTGATTAAGTAAATCTTTAATTAAGGCTACTTATGTTCAGCAACGATGCATTAAACTCATCAAAAGTGACATTTACAATGCTACAAAGTAATTTCTATTTCAAATCATGTTCTTAAATTGCATATTCTTAACTATTCATCAAAGACTCTTGGAATAAATATCACCATTGTGACCAATATCTCTAAATGTATATAGCAGCAACTGTTTTCAACAACTGATAATAATAATAATAATAATAATAATGATGATTTTTGAAGGATCATGTGACACTGAACGACTTCCCGTCAGAGAAACTTCAACATTGCACTGCAGGAATAAATGACATTTTAAAATATATTCAAAAAAGTAGTTTAATATTGTAACGATACGCAACTCTTTACCCCCTCTATATTTTAAATAGTACTTTCTATAGCTTGACAGACGTGATCCGTACGAGCTGCTGTTGTACAAAAAGGGTTAGTAAAGTTGTTTTATCAAAGACCAAGCTAATTGGTCCGAAATGTTTGAGATACAGAGAATGAGACACCGTCAAGAGAAAGTGATGCTTATTTTCAGTCAGTATGTTTCCTTACCTCCTTTCCTTTGTTTCTCCATGGACCGTGCCTCTTTTCCAGGCTCTTTGAATGACTTTTTCTTTGCAGCTGGTGCAATGTCAGCAATGAAATTAGGACTGAAGGAAAACATATTTCTCTCTGTGTGTGTGTGTGTGTGTGTGTCCCCTCTAAAATCAAATATGGCTACTGGTGTTCTGTTCTTTGTATTAAAAGAGAGACCTTTTACATTAAAGTTTACACGAATGTCCTTTTTTCTCCTCGCAGCTCCGTAAAGTGGAAAGAGACAAGAAAACCATGGATCAGGAGATAGTGGAGCTCACCAATAAACTCGTGGATGCCAAAAACACTATCGACAAGCTGGAGGAACTGAATGTACGTGTGATTTCAGAGCATTGTGTGTGTTTGTGTTTGAGGCATGTTTCTGACTCAAGATGTCAGAGCTGCAGAGTTCCTGGGATTGATAACTACTAGAGCTGAAAATTGAAAGTTGCATGAAGAGGATCTGTGCTGAGATTTCCCACAAGTCTTCTCTCAGATTCTGGAAATGGTGTCTGGCTTTGGGAGCTTTTCTGAGGAACACGGGAAAGTCTCCTAATTCGTTTCATTCTCATATTAAGGTTCAAACTGCAAATAATCAGCATGCACTTCCTGTTTTTAGATAACGTTTTTTTTAATGTTGCCCTTCATTTATAATGAGAGATTTGATTCAAATGATAGAAATACCATTCTTCTCTTCTCTTGGCACACAGGACTGTAAATTTACAGACAGAACGGTATTCTGACAATGTTTTTTTAAGATTTTAAGTAACTCCACAAGGAATAACAAAGCACCAGAATGCAGGTCGTTCTGAAATGTGCCTTTATTACACCACATGTATGAAGCGGTGCCACAGGGAACTAATTATAGCACTGGAGAAACGGATAGCCGTCTGTTCACAGTGTTTAAACAGAGCGCTTCATCTCCTTAGACAGATCAATCATGACTCCTTCCTCTGAGGTTGGTGTTTTGGAGAATGTTTTTCCCTTTATGGGCTTTTTAGTTATGAATCCTGAAGACTGCCGTTTGCCTTGTTTTACTTCTAGAGTGTCAGTCAAAGGTTTGGACACAGAACTATTTTACTATTTTAATACTGTTGTTAATTTGTATTTTATACAACCAGGGGTCCAGAGCCCACTTGGGGTGTCGGCAAACTTTAAAGGGCACCTCAAGATGACTTTACAATAAGAGCCAACATTTTTCATTGACTTATTTAAAAGCTGGAATGAATATGAACTAATAGAATTTTAAAGCATCATGTGCATTTTATTTTTATTTTTTTACAATAAATCATTTTTTTTTTTACTAGTTATGCCAAGCCATGATTGCATTAGATATCAATTGTAAAAAATGTTTTTTTTAATCTTTATAGAGAGACCTATAGAAACCTAACTCCCAGCAGACTGTGAAATGTGTCTAAACCTCTGACTCATACTGTGTGTGCATTTGCTATTCATCTTTCATAATTAAATTTCAATTTAATTTAAGGAATGTCATTTTAAAAAAGTTGATGTTGATGACTCTGTTCTTTATTTGATGAGTGTCCCTCATATCAGTTTTCTCTCCTCGTGCAGGAACGGTATCGGCAAGACTGCAATTTGGCCGTGCAGCTGTTGAAGTGCAATAAATCGCATTTCAGGAATCACAAGTTTGCTGATGTAAGTAGTAGTATCTGTGAACGCACACCCCCTCCAAGAATTTTAGGAAGCATTCACCAAAAATTCTATTTTACTCATCCTCGTGTTCATTCGATCTAGGGTTACCAACCGTCCTGTGTTTGCTTGGACACTCTGGATATTTTTATTGATATTTTATGTATGTGTATATATATAAGCAGTAAGGTACGAGAGGCGTTATTAGGCATGATGCAACCCCTTCAGCCATGATTTATTCACGATACGGCACTGCCTCAAGTACCTTATTACTTTTATAGAACGGTTACCAAACACGCCTCTCCTCTGATGGAGCTTTAATTAAAAAATAGAGCTTTAAAATGTATTTTTTAACACCATATATGATATTTTCTCACACACATACATCTGCTTATCCCTCAGCATGACAAAACGTCATGACAGTGTAAAATTAAAGATGAAAGATGCAGCATAATGCCAACAGGGGTCATTCAAGACATTTATTTATGTGATTAATTAGTCAATTTTTTCTTAATTGATTGACTGCACTAATATATATGTGTGTGTGTGTGTGTGGTCACTCATGCTTTACAGCAAGCAGCACCCGCGCTAATGTCAACTGTTTTGACTTCAGTAAATCAGTTTTGCCAAACATAAATATATATAAACTATTTTACATATCTAATAAAAGCTTGGCAGTATAGCTTGCAGTCTACTTTCATTGGGTGTAAAAGAGCAGCTGGCACATTCTGCAGAACTTAAATCCGGTTTGCAACGACATGAGGATGAGTAAATGATATGAGAATTTTCATTTTTGTTTGAACTATCCCTGCAGCACAGCACTTGTTGGAGTCTGAATGTGTTTTGCAATCCGCAGTGACACGCATGGACTGTGCTGAGAGAGAGAGAGAGAGCACGATTGCCCATTGACTTTATTGTCATGGACATGGACCTCTGATTTTACGGACTGGGATCAGAGAGGAATAGTCAGAAAGAGAGAGATGAAGAGAAAGAGACCAAGAGAATAGAGAGAGGGTGAGGATTTAAAAAGAAGGAGAAAAAAAAGCCATGTCCGCAGGATGTGCTTTATGGCAGTGTTTAGCATGGAGAGTGTCTGTTAGGGCGCTCGTGCTGCGAGACATGGCTGGTCTTTGGATAGAGACGGTCTCGCTGGCAGAGAAAATACACAGTATTGACAAGGTGCCAAACTCCAGACACATCCGTCTGTTTGGCCTTTGTGTCTGTCCGTGGGGGAAAATAGGACAGATTTCAGGCTGATGGACAGCTCTGTGTGTGCATGAACAGAGACGTATGATAAGACAGCTTGACCCCATGGGCATATGGGTATTGAACACATCAGGACATTATCGCCTGTGCTCTACATTAAACCCATCTATCACTCTGTCTGCCCTCGTTGTTTTATTCTGCAAACCACATTAAGTCCTGGCCAAAGTGAGGGCAGCACTTTTTGCATATTTGCTGTTTCAGCCGCTGGTCTTGTTTTAAATGCATTCATTCTAAGTATTAGAATGAATGCATTTGTTTTTCGCAGAGAGATTAGTATGCAATTCATGCATTTAAAATGTCATTTTAAATCATAAAATAAGTACAATGCACTTATTGTTTTCATATTGTATTGCAAAACAGTTTTGCTGTTATTGAGGTGGGATACGGGTGAGGTTAGGGACAGGTTTGGTGGTATGGGTTGGTTTAAAGGTAGGTTAAGGTGTAAAGGATGGGTCAACCCTGTGATTATAGATTGCAGATAGGTGTTTTTAAAAGTATAAGTACAATGTAAAAAAATATGTGTGTACACTAAAGTGCATTGTACAAATGTAAGTACTTAATAGTTAAGGCCACCTAATATAAATTGGGACCACAATTTAAATTTTAAAGGCATCAATTCAAAGGAATTTCTAAATGAATTGAATATTTTGAATGATGAAAAATTACGTTTCGTTGGTCCAGACTTTTAGGTTATGCAGAGAAAGATGCCATTAAATCTATTTGCCATATTGGCTGAGTGAGAGAGTGTGGGCGCAGGATCTTCCTCCTTGGCAGCAATTAATTCACAAAGGATCTTTCTGCATCCTTTTTTAATATATTGAATCGACAGCGGTGACTAATCTCTCTAGGAGAGCTATAGCGATGGAGTGAGTTCACTGGAACCTTGGTATTTTTAGAAGATATTTGATTCACTGTCCAGATTATCCTCTTGCCCTGCTCTCGTGAACTCTGTAATTCATTATTCTGTAAGCAGAGACCACAGATTGTTTCTATGGATATTTTAAGGCTCGACTGAGCCAAAGCCATTACCTGTGTTCATCCTCTTACTGCTAACATACAGCCGCTGTTGTAAAGCCTCCACTTGTGTAGCATCATTCTCAAATTCTCCAAATGAACCAATCTGCGCTGCAAGTGCGTATGCATCAAACAGACCGCTTGTGTTTTCTATCACAGCTTTAGAAGTGCTTTGAGAACTTGAGAGCTATTATGCTTCCGTCCAGTGTTGGGAATCTGAGAGTGATTTTAGTTGCTCTCATGTAGTGCAAATTCTCTATATTTAGCTAAAGAGGGAAATTATGCGTGTGTAGGTCACTGCAAAAATGAGTAGAATTGTAACTTGTCTTTATAAGGGTAGCTTAGAAAGATGTTGACTAACATGACTAGATAAAGAAGATGCTGGTACCATTAAATGGGTAGACAAGTGCTATTGCAAGTTTGCATGTGTTTGGTGCCATTTAAAGGGTTAGTTCAGCCCAAAATGAAAGTTCTGTAATTCAGTACTCACCCTGATGCAAATCTATGATAAATGTGTAAAGTGCGTGTGATGTTAATTTTGTCATCAGCATTGTACATGTCCCAACCCAATTTTTAACAGTGGTCACACATTAACACTTTAAATTAGGCCTTGTGCGAGTTGGTTAAGAGGTATTCGCCACTCCAAATTTAAGACAATCGTAGCAACCGGAGAGAAATATCTGATACACTGGACAAAGATTTAACTTTCTAGTGTGCATTTGTCAGGTGGATGTGTTCGATTCAATGCTTATGTGTTTGGCTGTAGTGGAGTACTGTAGCACTTCTGCATCATCTGACTTCCCACATTAGCATGTGATGCTGCAGTGGTCACGGGATACTAATGCCCACTGGGGCAATTCTTTTAGGCAGCGTCATGTAGATTTCTGAGCTAGAAGGCCATGAGAGGGTCATGCTTGGAAGTGTGGTCCGGACAGATCAATTCTCCCGTGCCCCACGCTCAGAGGAAGTAAGGGCTTTGTGGGTAATTGCTGCCCCGCAGGATCGTTACAACATAAAGCTGAGCGGGGCTGTGTGATCACTGATTTTCCCTGCCTTTTTTCCACAAATCGATGACTTGGCCTGGCTTCGTTAAATTGTGTCACACTACAGAATGAAATAAAGGCCTCATCACCTGCCTTTTTTCTTTTAGTCTCTCTCTCTCTCTCTTTTTGTCTGTCTCACCCTCCTTCAGAAATAATCTAATTTGAGGTGAGCTGCTTACTCTTTATTCTTCTAGGCCGGGCAGATATTGGACGGTGTTAAATGAAAGAAAAAACTATTTTCTGCTTTTCTTGATCATGACTGAGATAACCGTCATTGGGGAAGTATGGTTGATAGGCTTCACCAGACTTCCTATTCATATCTCAGTGCATGAAATTGCACCTTTTAAGATGACTTGCAAAAAAAAGATTTGTCCACAAAATGTGCAAGCAACTGTACATAGATCTTGTGACAACAAATGTGGTTCCAAGAAAAAAGAAAAGGATTGACATTATTTATTTAACTTGGTGTTATTCCAAAGTTTCTTTCTTGGAGCACAGAAGATGATTAAGTGGACTATTTTATTGTACTGTCTTGTACTTTTTGACAGCTTGACAGATGCACCTATTGCATGAGAGAGTGTAAACGTTAGTGTTTTTCCCAGTTTGCAGGTGCTTAAAAATTCCCAAGAAACTGAATGAACTCTGATTAGTTATTCAAAATAAGGCCTGCTGGCAGTTACAATGAAGTTCTCATGATCCAGGGTTTTTTCAGGTTGATTAATAACCTGTATTTTATAGTTTTTTTAATCACTGAAAAACAATTTCTAAAATTAAACCTTTGTCACGTTTGTGTTTATATTCTCTATAATGTTTTGCAGTTGCCATATGAGCTGCAGGACATGGTGAACAAGCACATGAAGAGTAGCTTGCCTAACAAGACTCAGGGCTCTCCGGGAGCTCAAGCCCAGGATCCTGACACACATAGCCTGACTCCCGCAGACGTAGTGCCCACCTCAGTAATCGCTCGTGTTCTTGAGAAGCCGGAGCCCCTGGTGCTCAACTCAGCCCAGTCTAGCAGCAGCGCAGGTCGGCCGGTGGCTGAAGATGTGTTCGTGCACGTAGACATGACAGGACCCCAAGACAACAGTGGAGGGCGTGAAAACGGGGGTCCTGTTCATGCCAGGCCTCCAGCGGAAGCTGGTTCTGACCAGCAGCATGTAAACGGCATGTGTCGAAGCCAGGGCAGCCTGGATGGTCCAACAGGAGAAGATGGGGCAGCGGCCTCTTTTGAGAAGTTGAATCCTTACCCGACACCTCCACCCCCAAACCCGCTGTACCCCGGTCGCAAAGTGATCGAGTTCTCCTCCGACGACAAAGTAAAGATTCCCAAGAACAGCCCACTGCCCAATTGCACCTACGCTACTCGTCAGGCCATTTCTCTTAGCATCGTGCAGAACGAAGAGGAGGCAGTCGAGCGCCAGCGCACTGTGCCCAATAGCCCTGCTGTGTCCGATGGGGGTTGGCGGTCCGGGACCTCCTCATCTTCGGGTGGAGGGCATGCTTCTCACCAGCGCACGCCTCCACAGATGGATGCTACGGACACCCTCTCCAGTCATTCGAGTCCCTTTAGCAGCCCCCCTCAGCCCCCGAGCGCCTTTGCAAGCTCTGGCAGCTCAGAGGAGGACCTACTGGCCAACTGGCAGCGCATGTTTGTAGAAAAGATGGCACCATCCTCGGAAGGCTCCCTTGTGAACCGCACGTCCTTCAGCAGTGAGACGGTGAAAGATCTCCAAAGTCGTCACAACGGAAAATCAGGAGTGGGGGCTCTGAGAGGTGCTTACTCTGATGGCGAGGAGGGATCCTCGGCCCAGAGCTGGACAGCGAGTAGAGAGTCCAGTTTGGATACAGACACCAGCAGCATGGCAGACCTGCGGGCTAAAAAGACTCATTACGGCGGCGACTTCTCCCAGGAAGAGGGTGAACACCTACTTATGGCCCTAGATCCACTTGATAATGATGGTGCTAGTGGTGACACCATGGTCACCATCGAGAGCAGCCCGGCCCCTGCTAAGCGTCAAGAGTTTGCTGAAGATGCTAAGTCCGCAGGAAGTTCAGCCGAGGAGCGAGATATCCTGCCCCAGGACTTTCCCGTCATCGGTTCAAGAGTCCTAGCTGCGCTTGAGGATTATGCAGACAAGCCCCCTCGGACTGGCTCCTCGCGACCTCTGAAAAGCCCCAAAAGAATGGGGGTTCATCACTTGCACCGCAAAGACAGCCTTACCAGAGCTCAAGAGCATGGAAACTTGCTGGACTGAGACTTCCAGGCTTATCCTTCTCTTCTTTGTTTGACCTTGAGTGCTCTTCGTCTTACTAGCCATCTCTAGGCATAGCAGCGGATACAAGAAGCAGAAGGGATTGGATCGGATCAGCATTGCTGCAGACATCCCTGATCATGCTGCTGTTGCCGAGGCATCATTGTAACTCTTCTTGAGCTCCTTAATCTGTGGAACCTATGGTATTGATGGCATCCGTGGTGAAGTACTTCAGTAAGTCCGGCTTTGAGTGCACGGTGCTTCAGGGATCATACAAGAATGTTGTCGTCTGAATGAAGGTGATTTTCACCGATCCAAGACTCGGTTGTGACATGATTGAGTGGGCAACAGCAGGACACGGCCATACGACAACACTTGTGTAAGAGAAGGAGTTCAAGATTATATGGCACTATACGGACATGGAAGATGACATTTGCTTTTGCCCTGGGGTCTACCCGGATAATGATATCTATCCAGTATCCCAGTGCTTTGTTACGGGAGATTGGGATGGCACCAAATGGCCACAGCTTCACACTGTGTCAGGCGTTCTGCTGGCTGAAGCAGATTAAATGTAATCTATGGGACTCTCTTGTCAATTTTCAGTGCCTAACCCTTGCTCTGACAGAGGGGGCTCTCCATCACCCTTTAAAAGAACATCTTGTTCCTTTAGCCTGCTTTTAGTCATCATAAACTGAGAGGATCCTTCACCTCCAATTTCGGTTACCTGTCTTCATTGATCTACCACTGTATTTCAACACCCAAGCTAAAGACAGCTTTTGTACTTTAATCATTTGATTTCGATGTATTTGGCTACATGTTTTCAAGTATACTTCCTGATTTTCATCTGTTTTGTTTGACTAATGGTATTTAAAAACACAATTATGATTTGAAGTAAATATATAGAGTTTGTTTTGTGTATTTATTTGTCTTTCGCTGGTCTGAAGTGTCCACATCACTTCCCTCAAAGCGATTAAGCACTTGCAGAAGTGCGCAGGTTACTGAATCCTGTCATGAAATCTCTTTTACACATTAGTTGTTGCACTGTAATACAATAGAAACTGAACCCAAACAGTGCTGTTTGGCATTTTAAATATTTAACAATTTGGGTTTTTTTTTAAAGGTCAGTATTTAAGAGTAAAAACAAACTACAAGTAAAGGCTGAAGCGTTAGAATGTGTCATTGGTATTACATGTACTAATGTGACCCCTTCCTGCTGACAGAGGGCATACTGATATTTAAAAACTATGCATATAGTACTGTGTAAAAACACCATAAAAGTCCCCCAACGCTGAAAAAAAGCCATGTTTTGATCTCAACGAATGTAATCATCTTTATGTAGCATCCGTTTCCATCGGGTCCTTGTTATCCTTTAGCTGATGGTGTATGTATTTTAAGGGGACTCTGCATCATTTGGTGTGTTTTTCTGTTTGTGTTTTTGTGTGGTTTCTCATGATTATGGATGATCAATCTGTCCTGCAGATACTACCTGTATTTTTTTTCTTTGTCTTTGCTGAGTGTTAAATTTCCGTCGTTTCATTTCGAGCCTTGTTCGAACAGCATTTTAACATTTATCAGCTTTTCTCAAACGATACGTTTCAGACGCGACGACTTCATTCTTTTGTTTTGATAGATATATTTTAGAGACGATTAAACTCTGTGTTGCCTTTTTAAGCTCTTGCTTTGTGCTTTTTATTTGCAGCAAGTCATTATCCGGATGTCTAACCCTGGGTCAAGTACTTCATGCAGTATTGTACTTTAAAAGAAATCAGTGTATTTTTTTGGAAACTGGACACACTTTACCCTCCACCCTTACCCTACAGGTGATGCGCAACAGTATTCCTCATGCATAAGAGTGTGATTTTTAGGATTTGTCTTTTATTCTTGATCATATCAGTCAGAAACCACAGCAGCATGTATTACATTTTAACGGTATTCCTGGAAGGACATCAGACTTTTGTAAACGCTTGCTGGATATATATATATATATTCACCTCATAGCTGGTCTACCACAGCAATCCTTGAATAATTCAGCTATATGTTCCTCAGTGAAGGGCAGAATGTGCGATCGAAGGGCTCTGAAGTCCACACTTACTCTTCTTGTCTTACACTTCGGTCTTTGTATGTAGTTATCGGTCTTGCTCAGCAATATATGGGAGTACCATTAATAGCCCATGATTAATTGAAGCGTAACTACCCACCATGCTGAATAATTAATATTTTATCATGTTCTAAAATAGTCCTGTGATGCTTTAAAGAGACCGAGCACAGCCCATCTGGGTCTGGCATGACGAAATAGACTCTTAAATATTTCAGTCTCGTCAGATGTTACACGGACCGCAGGTCATGCAAATAAATACAAAAAAAGGCACGCCGATGGTCGGAATGTGCATAAATAAGCCTTTCTCTTCTGCTCTCATTCAACTTTAGTAACTCCAATTTAATTGCACGCATAAAAGACGTGCACGTCATCTTTAATCCAAGGTGACCCTCTGGCATGCTGTGCGCAAGTCATTCGAAATCTTTGCGGAGAAATCTGAGAAATAAAAAATGTCAAGGTTATTCTCCAACCAACTCTCCAATCCACCTTCTACCCAAAGCTGACGTCTCTGTGATGGAAAACATATTCAATTCATGTTATCTTCTCTTTAACCTTCAAGACGGTGCGTAATCCGCTCCCCTTTTTCTTTGATCTATGAATGTTTTTATTCATCAGTAGGCCAACTTTCATGTAGCCATCAACAAAATGTAAAATGTCAAGTCAAATTAAGTCTGAAATTAGCCTTTGTTGTTGACCCCGTTTACTTTAATACACATTCCTGGTTTTACTGTCATGGTGATCTTTCATCAAAATGTCATTAGCTCGCTGCCCTTTTGCAGTGGCCCTTTTTTTCCTGTTGGTTAATGTTCACCAAGAGCCATCGTTTAAGCATCGAAACTCGTACAAACTCGCATCCAGGTTTCATTGTAGTATGAAACGAACCCGGTCCAGCTCTGCCCTACATTTGTTTAATATCCTGTTTGACTTGAAAATGTCTTAGAAGTAAAAATGAGTTGCGCCCCATGTTTCGTAGAGTCTGAGAAACTTTGTTAGTTGCATTTTATTTTATTAATCCTCTGTTTCTTGGAGTTTAAGTTCTGTGAAACTCGAGATATTACTGTCCGTGGAATTTCATTGGTTATGTAGGGTTTTCTAAAGGTGCAAAAACCAGATTCGTGTTGGCTCACGCAATCCCTCCCGTCTCAGATGTGTGTCTGAATTTGTCCAGAACTCCTCCGACAGATTTCTGGTGCATACCTTGTCTTATATATGTGCAACTGTAGCAACATGGTGCTTTTCTTCCATCGCTTTGATCCCCCTCCCCATGCAGTGTAATTTTTCACCAGTTTAAAGACATTTATTTTGACTTTTACTTGATCAGGTAAAGCTTCCATGGTTGTATAGATGTTAACACCCCCGCCCCCTCCCCTTATGACTGGACTAATTTTATTTTCTGAATTTGTAAACTGATGTATATTTTAAAAGAAATAAAACTATTTTAAACACTTGTTTTGAACTGTACACTTCTGCAGTGTCACCTCCAGGCAATGCTATGATGTGTGTGTGGGTTTTTTTTCTGTCGTATGACGTCATTCTAGCCGTGGAGCAGCAGTGATGAGGCAGGAGTGCCCACTGCTGGTCATGAGGGTCCAGTGCTCGTCAGTGGGTGGATACAAGCACCTAGCAACAATGTGCCAACAGTTCTTCCTTGTAATTGTCAAAACAATTACAGGCACTAATTAGGGTCAGCAAAGCATATCAACAGACTATTTGCTGTTTTGTCTGACATAATTGCATACATTAACACCTCGAGAAAAAACAAACAAAAAAAACTTTCCTCTCGTGATTCATTTATATTTCTAATCAGGTTTTTGTGCAGAACTGTTATTTTTCATTATTTTTAGCTGTACGAACAGCTCCTTGATATTGAAAACTAGTGTGTCTTATGGTATTATTTTAATGTATTATCTTAATCACAGGTTGTTTTTTTTGTGCAAACAGTTTTACCATTTACTGCACGTTGTTATTTAGCATCTAACGAACCGGAAGCCTCACCCATAGGTGAATATTCTTGCTTTTTTTTTTTTTTTTGTTGGCAAAAATCACACTAGAGTACTGTGATCCCCACCTGACCCCCTCAGATCTGTCTGAAAAAAGGTCTGTGTGATGGGTAATATGCCCAATAGATCATATACAAAATTTCAAATCTCTACTGTGCGTACTTTTTCTTTTTTCACATTCACAACTACTCTAGTACCAGCTATTTTGAACTCATATGCCTAAATTAATGCTACAATGCAGAATACCATTGTGCTCGGGACTCGGGGACTCCGACCTCCGCCTCGGGAAAGTGCAATGGAACGGCCACTTAAGTTGGGGTTCTGAAACACACACTCGGGCCAGTTCAGTGCAGACCGAATCGGTTGGAATTATCCATAGGCATCTATATTTTTGGCAACTGTTACAATGGAACACATTTACGATGGACATCGGGAGAACTGAGTCGGATTCGCCGACTACCAACATTCAGTGGAATGCAACATAAGTACCTAATCTTGATGTTCCACCCAATCCAGTGAATAATACATCCATTTTCATTGAGAAAGCAGGGCAATACGTTACTTGTGTGTATGATTGGTATTTTAGAGACATCTCTGACACGGAAAGACATTCAAGTGCTTTTTTTGCATCCCCATGGCCCAGCTAGAGGCTACTTTTGGTCAAAAAGGGAAGATGTCTGTTGGGTGCATCTCCAGCATATTAGAATGAAAACTGGGGCCTCATTTATAAAGACTTGCGTAGAAAGCATCCTTGATTTTATCTAAGAACTTTTCTTATTTAATCGTAAGAGCGATTCAGAGAAAACGAACGTACGCACGAAATCCATGCGTACGCCAGTCATTCGGTTATAAA
>JAUCMU010000024.1:2263592-2283383 GCA_032275025.1 Enteromius treurensis
CACATCTCAGCTTCTTCAAATCATATTTAAGTGTGCAATATGATAAAATAAAATCATTATAATCTTTTCGTTATAATGAACTGTTGCTGTGTTGAACTTGAAAAAAACACTCGACACTGGGAGTCGATTCCGACACTAGGGCTAGTGAGAGTCGAGGAAACGACTCTTTTGGAGTCGACTCCCCATCTCTAATCGCCTCAGCTCGCTTGGAACCTCGCCGGAGGTAGTACGAAAAAAAGTACCTGGAAGCCGATACAGGTACAACTTTTACACAGTGGAAAACCAAACAGAGCCGAGTCGAGCCGAGCTGGTACTGTGTAGGGGAAAAGCGCCATAAGAATATTCAGGTCACCACAACAAAACTAATGACATTAATTCACCAGTGGAGGGCAGCTGTGCGCTAATGTGTTGATAATGTGCAAGAAAACAACAGAAGTATCAGTAACAGAAATTAACGCATGCGAGCAAGCAACGTTTTGAATTTACGCGTTGACGCCGAGATTACTGAAACCAGGAAGAAGGAGAGCGACTGACACTAAAATAAAAGTTGGGCTGTAAAGTGTGTGCGTGTGTGTAAATTCCAAAGTATAATTCACGAACATGCCAAAAGTCGCCAAGATGAGATTTCAGCAGGTTTTAAAGACAATATTTAGGTGCCATTGATAGCTTTTTTTTTACTAATAGAGTTATCATTAATTGTTTAGGCCAACAGCAATCTTTATTTTTATTTATTTATTTATTTTGTTCTATACAGGTGTCTGATGTTGAAGCAGTCTGGGCGCTAGTGTCTGGTAGGGTTCTGACTATCACTGAAGACGAATTACTTCTGCAGATTTTCTCTGCCTGGACCCTGTGTCTTCTGCCATCGTTGTTCAGGAAAGAACTGCAAAGAATCCGCCTCAACCATTTGCTTGCGGACTGTCATGTGCTACGTTTGAATTACCCAATACTGCGAAGAACATTTACAGTGTGATGCTATCCCAGTGTGACTTGGGATAGAGAAAAAAACTAACTCTTGACAACTTGTGTGTCCAGCCCAGTGCCACACTAAACTCATCATATCTCCACTGTTTACAAGCATTTCCCAAATCAGATTGTTTTTGCTTTGTTTCAATATTTCTGTTATACAAGTAATAATTATATTGAATATCATTGCCTTTAACTTTGAACTGTCTCTACCTTAAATTAGTTTGAAATTGTATGTGTGTGTTATTAAAAACATTGTAATCATTCATTTGTTATGGCTGTTTAGATGACTTAATTTACTTGAGTAACGCTTCCTTGCTTTTTTAAGGCAATCAGTTGCAAGCTTTCAGCAAGTAAGCTAGACTGATGTTTAAGTCAATACAACTAAGAAATCCCAAGTTGCAGGAACTGTTACATGAGTTAGCAGAACTTGTGTATATAGGTTTACAACACTAAATAAACCTTTGTAAGCACAAATTACAATTCTTATTTGACTTTATTTTAGACAATCGTTTTGCATGCTTTTTCTGAGTAAGCCAACCCTAACCATAAACCCTAGAATAAAAAAAGCATGTAGATGTGTGACTTTTTAAAACAAGTTGTTAACCTGATTAAAAATGAGAGGAGAAATCACACATGTAAGATTTGCAAGAGAAACGCATGGCTGAAGGTTGTAACACTTCCAAATCCAGCAAATGAATTGCCTATAAATAATACCTTTGACAAACTCAATAATAAAAAATAACAATAGTGAGTTTGTAAAAAGACCAATCACAATTCAGTATGCAAACGATGTGAGAAACATCAGCAGCCTGTAATATTTCAGTGACATCATCGTCATCCCGTGGAGAGCAAACACTCGAACAATGAAGCCTGGAAGAACTTTCATTTCATAAACACTAATAACAGGCCTATATTATACACAGGACAATAAAAAAATGCTGAAAGGAACATGCATTTTTAAGCGCATTGCTGGTGTTTCTATTGCACCGTGCGTATTTGGTTGTATATTGATTAAAGTGGTTTGAGGGTTGCTTATTTGTCAAAGTCAAAAAGCCCACCAGTGATGTTGTGTTTTCGAAATGCCTCTATTCCCTTCTTCAAATTTAAGTCTGCTAAACTGACAGGAAACTTCTCCTCCCGGTGCTATAAATACGCGCGATGAGGATAATAATACTTGCTTAAAGAAGCACTCACAAGAGGGTCTGGACGGATCTGTTGGCCTTCAGAGCATCTGCCAGCTGCTTGGTCCGGCCGATGGTGGACACCACGCCGAGGTTGAGGTTGAGCTGCGCGAGAGAGTGCGACTCCGCCACGCCGCGACACACGCGGCCGAAGTCCCGGTCAGACAGCTGGCAGCCGCGCACCGACAGCAGCCGCACGCTGTTCTCCTTCAGACTGTCGCATATGTCTTTGATTTCCGCGCCGGACAGCGCCTCTCCCGTGATCTGAATAGAGCCCGGCAGCATTTCGGATGTGTCAGGCTCGATTCACGGGCATTATGGATCCTGGAGGTCGGATCCGCGGCGTGTAATCCGGTGCGCCGGGCTCGCAGTATCGCGGAAGGTGTGGTGCTGCTGATGCTGCTGTCTACTTCAGCGTTTTGTGCGTTTGTCACCCGACATGCTGGAGGATCCTCGAGGCTGTCTGTGTACCCAAGATGATGATGATGATGCTGGTGCTGTCGGTTACTATGGGCACCCTCTAAATGTCGCTCACGTTAAATTGTTCCCATGTCACCAACGACACGGGCTTTAGGCGACTCCAGGCTTGAGGTAATCCGCCTGAGATCTGATGCTGGGATTGGCCACAAGGAGAGAGCGCGTCTGTGCCGAGCGCCAGTGTGTTGAACGAAAAATGGGTGCAAGGTAACGAGTGGAGGCTGTATGGATGATTAGTTGGGTCTTGGAAGTAGGTTGCGTCTATTGCATGAAAAAGAAGAACGGGGCAAGTTGTCACACACTTTACCTGATGGGAATTTCTGTGTTGTCACTACGAATAAATAGGCTAAACAATAAAAATAGTTTGACAGTTATTGCTAAAAAAAAACAAAAAACAACAACAACCAACATTTACAGTTAATTTAACACTTGTTTAACAGGAACATGCCTTTAGTTATATTTTGCAACAGAATGTTTAAACAAAAAAGATTGTTTTAATTTACATAAAAAATGTAACCTGACCTGACCTTTTTGAAAGATTTATTTTGTTTAACCACTCAGTTAACCCTGAAATATCTTGCACATGAAATTGTTTTCAAAACAGAAATTTTGTGTTTTTTTTTACTGAAACTTGTTTCTTGGACCTTTAGTTAAAATCTAAAAATATGCAAAAGAAAGAATAGTTTGCATGTATTTGCAAGAGAACATAGAGGTCGAGGAGGGGAAAAAAGTTGAAAAAAACTGAAAAAAACTATGCAATTTGGTGCAGTTGTTTTATAAAATTAAGATTGCATGTAATGTAAATCAATATTTCAAAACAATAGACTTAAGATGCTCACAAATATTAGTTATTACTATATCTTGCCAAACATAATGCAGTGCAATGCAATGGTGATTGAGCTACATGTAAAAATGTTTCTCAAAAGCCTGGTGATGATAAACTACATATTGTAATCAAGTTGCTTTAGTCCAGATGTGTTCATACTTTATAAAAATAAGATTATTGTAATACAAATTTGTGTATCACAAAAGTTAGCTATAGGTACAACTACTATAACAATATATATAAAACTTAGCCATTGTTTATAAATAATAGTCATCCGATGACAGCTCTGTGGCACAGGTGGGTCTTGTGAATAATATATTGAATGGATCCACATGAATGTGACTTGTTTCTTCTCTCAGCAGCAGTCTGAGGATGTGAAGGTGGATAGTATAACCAATTGTACCCATAGCGTGTCTGGTTGCAACGCCCTATCTGTGTGATGGCCTCAGTGAGAGAGAGGGAAACCTGAGCCCTGAATGAAACAAACACAATTAATTCCTAATGCCTCTCAGTGTATGAACTCACCTTAACTTACCCTGATCAAAGCAGTCAACCAGAACACGTCTAAGAACAAAAAGAAAGTCTTAGTTTTAAACACTCAACAGTTTATAAAATAAACTGATATAAAAAGAAAAAATGTAGGCAACTTGATGCAGTATATGTCTGTCTGTCTGTCTGTCGATCTATCTCTCAGTTTATCTGTCTGTCTATCCATCTGTCCTCTTGTCTGTCTATCTATCTATCTTTCTATGCTATTATGCTATAACTTTAGACAAGCTCTACAGAGCACTTAAAGTAGTTTAGAAGTTTAACCTACTTTGCAACCTTTTAGATGCAAATTTGAAACAATTTTATTTCAGGAAGTGCAATAACAGGCCTTTGCCATTTCACTTCAAAGGTTGCTCTTCTGGGACTGTTTGAAAGCATAGCAAATGTGGCTGTGATGCCTAGAACCTAGGGTTTCATACGGGGCTGAGGATGTTGACAGGCTCTGAACTGTCTGATTAGGCAGACTCGGGTTAAAGCGGCCAACCCTGTGTTATATTGTGTGCTTTTCCTAGACTGGATGCACTGAAATGGTCTGCATGGGGAAGAAAATTACATCATCCTAGTATTTCTTTTCTTTATCGGCATAAATAAAGAATTAAAATGAACTCTACACACTACTAAACTAGAATTAGCAATATACAATATCACAGCGTAAATTTAGTTTCCTATATTCTTGTTGCACACTATAGCTCACACCTTGAATCACTCATTGAGCCACTCTCCTGCACCTCTTCAATCTAGATCATGTCTAATTATTTCATGTTGTAACATCTGCTCTGATGTTCCATTTAGTTGGATACGGGTCAGACACTGGCTAATCAGGTAACTGCATTCTGCCCAGATTTTTAGGAAAGAGTTGGTTACACTATAAAAAACAAAAAATTGGGTAAGATGTAAGATAAAATAACAGCAGCTGTGGTTTGCTGGAATTTGGCCATACAAATATGGTAACAACTTCTGGGGTTTTACAGTTTTAAGTTAAATTTACAGGTAATTACCATAATTTCAATAACTGATACAGTGATAATATACCAACCTATTAAAGTACTGTAATCTGTTTTATAGCTTTGAAGTACACTGATAAGCACCGAATGCAGGTGATGATGAGAAAGTCACATGATGAACCAAAAGCCCTTCACAAGCAGCTTTTTAAACACCATCATGGTGAGACTCATTAAACTGAAATATGCAATAAACATTCATTTAACGACATTACATGTGACACACAACCCTAATAAACAGAACTGATAAGAAAAAACGAAGAAAAAAACACTTATTTTACCAGAAATTCACCATTAATCATTTAACAGGTTTTTACCGTAGCAAGGCTGGAAACCTTACCCACAGATTTTGATCTACTGATATGATAGCATCATGCGACTGAGACTGTGGAAACCAGGGGTGTCCAAACTCTGTCCTGGAGGGCTGGTATCCTGCAGAGTTTAGCTCCAACCCTAATTAAACAAACTACACGCTCCCCTAGAGGTTAAGGAGAGGTTTTATGATGAATGGATGGATACTCTAGTTAAAAATATCAGTAAACAAGAGTGTATGTTTATTTTGGGTGACTTCAACTCCAGAGTGGGTGGCCATGATCAGGAATCATGGCCGACCTGTTTGGGTCAGTTTGGCACAGGCAGAATGAATGAAAATGGGCATCATTTACTAAAGTTTTGCTGCACTTACAAGTTGTGTGTCACTAACACTTTCTTTAACACCAAGTCACAACACAGAGTGTCCTGGAGACACACCTGATCCAAGCACCAGCACCAGCTCAGCCCGATCCTTATCCATTACCATTCATTAGACCATTCATTGGTTTGTAGCAAAATAAAGATTGCATCTAGAAGGAATCTCCAAAAAATGCTGAAGAGAGATGGCAGCATCTCAAGGATGTCCTTTACAAATCTGCAATCTCTACTTTTGGTTAATGTACGCATAGATCAGCAGATTGGTTTGATGCGAATACAACGTGCATCTTCCCAGTCCTTGAATAGTAAAATAGGGATTTGGTTTTAAACCGGAGCTGTCCTAGCCAGCAGAACCTGCGAGAGCTGCTAGAAGCAAAGCCCAACAGGTGGCCAGGCGGTGTGCCAATGACTACTGGCTTCAGCTCTGCTCCCAAATCCAACTGGCTGCTGACTCTGGCAATACTAAAGCAGTGTATGATGGTATAAATCAGGAACCAAGACCAATAAAGAACAGAAAAGCGGCCTTGAATTCCAGCACTGGTGAGCTGATTCATGACCAAGCCAAGCAGATGCATTGCTTTATGCAAATGAGAATACCATTGCAGAAGAAGCTCTTGATGCCCTAGAACAGGGATCTTTAAATCTAGCCCTGGAGGTCCAGTGCACTGCAGAGTTTAGGTCTAACCCTAATCAAACACACATGAGCATGCTAATCAGTGTCTTGAGGATCATTAGAACCCGGCCCTAAGTCTACAAGTAATGGAAGAGGGGGATAGGGAGTCTAGCCTATTAAAGAGCTTCATGAAACTCTTTGTCTGTGCTGGAGAGACGGTACTGTTCTACAAGACAGGTGAGATGCCAACATTGTTACATTTTATCAAAACAAACGTGACATATGCGACTGTAACGACTATCTCTCTCCTTATGGTGAGCATTATCCCCATACGGTCCGCCATGCTGGTTTGTTTAAATCTAGCTACCACTCGCCTGGAACGCAGCATTAGTGTTGCTGGGAAATTGACAGCCCGTGTTGTCCTTAAGCATCTTCAGATACTTGCGGACAGGATATACCCAGAATCCCAGAGTGGTTTTTGAGCCCAAAGATCAAGCCCTCTGGATCTTTTCACTCCGCCACATTCAAGAAAAGTGCAGAGAACAGCAGCAGACTCTCTACATTGCCTTTGTAGACATAACAAAGGCTTTTGATCATGTCTGGACTTCTTAAAATACTGGTAAAAATAGGCTGTCCAACAGCCCTACTTGCCATCGTAAGGTCCTTTCATGACAACATGAAAGGTACCGTTGTTTTTGATGGGTCATCTGAGAAGTTCAGCATTTGAAACGTAGTGAAGCAAGGATGTGTCCTAGCCCCCCTTTTCTTTGGTATTTTCTTCTGGGCTCTCCTATAGCATGCTTTTGGAAATGCTCATGAAAGGATATACCTCCACACAAGGTCTGACGGGAAACTCTTTAACATGCTCGATTAAGAGCAAAGACGAAAATAAACACCATGTCAATGATGCTGCTTTAACAAACCATTCAGCAGAAGAACTCCAGCGGTTGACAGATTTAACACTGCCTCTATAGACTTTGGCTTTACCATAAGTGTCAGGAAAACGGGACAAATAAAGCAACTTCTTGGACAAACCTAATCAAAGTTCTCACCTGTCTTTTAAATAGATCAGTGCCCTTGCCATCATGACATCATCTAGAGACATTTACCTTCCCGTTTTAGCTACTTTAAATTGAAAGCAGTTGGCAACACTGATTAATAGAAACGTCCAAGCAGGTGTGATCTGGAGTTGGTTTTGAGCTAAACTCTGCAGAGGAATTGAGTTTGAGACCACTGCTATAAACCCTATGTAGCATAAAAATCTCATCAGAGCAGTGATTTCTGAAATCAGACCCACCTATCTGATCATGCCAGGTTCAAACCAGCTTCCTTCTTTATTATGATACTTTATTTGAACTTAGATTGATGTCTACATGCCTACATGTCACTGCTAGATTGGCTTAGAGATGAGATTGAACCTAATTAAAGTGGCTTGAGAGAGTGTACATGAACCAACAATATTCCTCCAGTTCATCGACTTCAGTGGAACTATTTCCAGTATGTTAATTTCAGAGCGGCTTTCTTTAAGCTACATCAAATTATTTGGAGCATTGACCATGTTTCGGTTTAGCAAAATGTTACTGTTCAGAGCATCAGATACTGTTATGTGCAGGATTAATACAAAAAAAGTAATGTAGGTATTGTTTAATCGCTTTATTTGGAGTCTAAATTCCAAGTATTAAATATATTCTAGCTTGACACCTCTGATCACAAACAAGGACAACAGTGTTTTTTAATTTTCTCTTTACAAGAACCCTTTAAATAAGAAGCTCACATGTAAAAGACAACATAATGAGAGAGCAGGAAACCTTCAACCCCCCCAACCATAGCTTTAAATAGCAGGAATCAGACTGCACCACAATGGCTGGTTAAATATGGATTAGGAAAAACAAAAAAGATTGCATGCACCGTAACAATCTTTCTCTGCTTCGAATAAAATACCAAGGTATTTCTATGCACTTTGTCTTCTGATCAAGATTTCGCTACTGAATCTTGTTAAAGACTGTCTTTGACACTGTGAAAATATTGATGCAACGAGATCTAAAAACAGATGTCACTCCGTAATGAAGACAATCGGTCCAATCACTGCACTCTGACGGAGTGCAAACAACCAGCTGCATTTAATGGCAACAGGGTTTTTAAAGAAAAAATATTAGAATCAGCATCTTTAAATAATCCATACATATTCTTAAGAAACCATTCTATTACTAGCAGGTCATATAGACTGTAACTGCAAAAAATGATTAAGACAAGTGTAGAGTGAATGGGATATAGTGTGTGCCTCATAATAGCATGAGCCAAAATGAAGTGAAGCCGTCTAGACCTAGAAACATCCTTTTAGGTCTGTGTGACAGCATCAGGAACAACATACGAGATACAAATTGAGCTCAGGCCTAAGGCGCTCAACAGAGTCTGCCCCATGATTTTGGTTTGCCCTGACCCTACAAATGTACAGAAGCCTCACTGGACTGTGCACCCAATCTCAGAAGACCAATATATAATCACTGTGACTGTACAACTGCAGCTATTGACTTGATGGTGGCATTCACAACAGCATTTGCAACAATGGGGACATCTCTGGCCACTCTCTGGATGGGTGGGATGTTGGGTCCTTCCAAGGTATCCAGAATACCTGCGAAGAAAAAACACAATGACGAAGCTTGTAACACAGCAAAATATTGACCGTAAGTACAGTAGCCTGAGAGCAAAGGCTTTTGATAGCTGCTCATTAAACTTGGCACTAACACTGAAAGGACGTAACAGTTGGATTTGCAATGTGGGACAGAAATGTTGCGATTGCAGAGGTTATATTTGGGCTGATATCAGTGGACAGGATTGCTTTGCATTATTTACATGATTAGGGAAACACATATGTATAGTAATGCAGATATAAGACATAAGACTTTGGTCGTGCTGCTCAGGCACGGTTAAGAATTGAATTGAAAGTCTGAAACTGGCCTCATTCTGACGGGCTAAAAATAACAAGGCCCAAAAACGCATACTGTAGGTGCTCAACTGTCTCTAAAATTAGATTTAAGAAGGAATTTCAATTACTAAAGGTCGCAACAATGCCTTGAAGACATTTTCGTGCACCATCTCTTTCAGTACATTGTTGCATTAATGTTAACTTCTTAACTGTTATCAGTTCGTTTTAATCATGTATAGACCTCCGGTAAGCAATTCAGAGCTGTTCCTTTCTTTAAGTTAGTATTTTGGATTCAACTGCATTTGGCTTGCCATGATTTATTGCAGATTTACTACATATCAGAGTGTGTTGCAGATATAATGTAGTAATACTGCAATTATTAATGCAATTTTTACAATTTTTTGTCTGGTGACTCATGATAAGACTATTAATACTTTCTTTTGCATCAGGACTCAAAAATGCTCATGCATGTCTCTGCATGCATGTATTAACATGTTATGTGTTATTAAATGTTTAGCATAAAAGTAAGCATGCAAATATTGCTACATTTTAGTGCATGTGCATAAATAATATCACATATATATGTTTCCTTGTGTAAAAAGTGCTTTTTTGTGATTATATTTACTAAATTAAAATATTTACTTTAATTTTTTTGTTCTTCATGGAATTAAATGTATTTATTTTTTTAAGCTGTATCACCCAGATCTCCTCGCGCTCAGGCTCATGTCTTACCTTCAACCATCTTATGGTAAGCAAAGTGCAGGTAGAGCAGAAAGAGCATGTGAAGAACTGCAAGGGTTCCACACAAGATGAGGCGAGGGGTCTGACCCACAGTACGGGAAATCAGCACAGCCACCTGTGAGAAAGACAAGAAAGCAATGAAGGCAAAGCTGGACAGAGTGCGCGCATACAAGCATAATCTTAGCCCTCGTCCATTTTTTCTTTACCATGCGTAGAGTCGAGAGTCCTCCGATCACCAGCCAGAGAATGTAGAAGAGCGAGTGGAAGTGGACATTGTAAGTGATGAAAAGGACCATACAGTGGCCAAAGAGACCATAACCCTGAAAACAAAGATAATATGAGACGCTCCACAACACAGTGTAAACTAAACAGCCCTGGCATGAAGTGAGCATGCCCTATACTTACTAGCAAAGACAACATCTGCAGCATGGTAATCTGGGCATTGCACAGGTAAGCAAGGAAATAGATGAAGGAGGACACTCCCAGCCAGTATCCAAAACACGTTCCAATGGCAGTTCCCATCAGAGTGCCCTCTCTCTGTTTCAACAAATAAAACGTTTGATCATTAAAAAGGACGAAACAGTTGTTCACAATGTGTGGAAAATTGCTTACAATGACAGTTCCTGATGTCTTCATGCCATGGAGCAGAATAGCCACCATCGTGAACACCAGCATCATGGGTCCATACAGCTCTCCAGCAACTTTCTGGGTTTAAAATATTTTTAAAAAAGAACTAATGAAGAAAATCTGCTTTTGCAACAAAATATATTTGCTTACACACTAAATCCATAATTAATAATAAGCAAAAGGATAATACTTTCAAATACAATAGTCAAGTTTATAATAATAATAATATTCATCTCTTTCACTCAGGGGTGCCTGCTCTTGCCAATACAATAAAGTTGTTGCTTATTGCTAACATATATCTTACCTGTGGAAAGTTGATCATTCGGACTGGGATCAAGGATTCGACCAATCTGTGGATCAAGCGATTGGTTAATTGAGTCAGAATCAGGGATGATGCTGCAGCAGACCCTGAGAAAGCCTGACATGCATCTTACCGGTTTCTGACTTGATTAGGCTCCACATCAAAGTACGGCCGGAGAATGTCAATATTGGCATAGAGATTAAATGCTTTTGAGGCCTGTCTTTTTCCTGCCTCCCATACCTGTGTGGAGACAAGATGTATCAATATCTGCAGAAAGCTAAATAGAACTATTCAAAGAAACAGTAGAATTTTTATTCGTATTTGCATGTTATGTTCATGTGAATCATGGCTCACCTCGTCAGCAACCTGTCTGCCCAACTGTCCTTTCAAGCCCTTCATCCCAAGGAACTCTCCATATTCTCCGTTGTCCTCCTCCGTAGCTGCTGCCTCGGCCGTCACCTCCTCCTCCTCCTTCATACGCTGATGCATCTCCCCCATATCCTCAAAGCTGGAACCAGAGGTGTCATCCATATTCTCCATGTCTATCACCGCTGAACCGCTGCCCTGGGGTCAGTCACATGACAGAACAAACAGGTTGTTAAAAAGATTTATTGTATTTATTTATTTTTTAAACATAAGGCCAATTGCACATTTGTAACATGTTAGAGAATGTAATTATATAGCATGTCAGACATTTTAATTTTGTGCTAATGTGTTTATATGTTTAATAAAAATTAGGATATGTCATAAATGCTAAACAAAAATGTTTACCACAACACCTATATAGGTTTTTAATTTATTTATTTATATATTGCTATTGTGCTAAAGTGGAACTATTGCAAGTATATTTCATGCACACTTTAAATATTTTGCATTTAAAGTACGATATAATTTAAAAATCACACAATACTCATCAAAAGTGACATTAAAACACATTTTGGACACATTTTGAGCATTAACTGCATGTTGCACAAGTAATATGCAAGTTTACTTTAATTATATATTTTTTATATCAGTAAGTCTCAGGTTATCTGTCAGTAAATATGTTAATAGATTTTAACTATATTTAGTATGAAATAAATATATTTTAAATATATTGCTTTTTCACTATGGTATGCACCATGGTCTATATCAAAACATAAGATAACATGCTATAACCGCAACGCATATCTCAAGCATTCGAGGTCAGGCACACTGTGCTTTATTAACAGCAAAAATAAATAAATAAATAAAAAGTATGTCTCCCGTACGTTATGCTACAATAATAACGACAAACTGAGGTGAAAATACCTGGATAATGTTGTCATCAAAACTACCCCATGGTTCCGTATTCGTGTTTGTGCTTCCTTGTGATGCCGACATTGTTTAGCATTAACAGGAACAAGAACACAGTCAGATAGCTTAGCGGCTAAAGTTTCAAGACGCTGCTGTCTATAGTTTGATTCAGGAGCTCATTGTAGTTAAGCATTAAAATGGTTTATGCGGAATATTTTGCCAGCTGTAAAGCGCTGGGATAATCTTTTGACGTAACGACGAGGAAATGTCTGACGTTACTTCCGCTAAACGCAAATAAAAGCTCAAATCAAAATTTCCGCGTGTGTTTAAGATTGGTATTAAAGCTTTAAAATATTTTCCTATTAAGTCGTATTCAACCACATAGATGTTAGCCGTAGATAGATATACCTATATGGATGTTACCTACAAAACCTTCCCGTTAAAAAAGTGACAACAACGTAAATGATTAAGTCATGTCAAAATAAAAGTCGTGTGACGTGTGTGGTATTTTTGTGATATTTACTCTCTCTTTTTTTTTTTTAAATGTATAATAATTTTTTTTAAATTTGTTTAAGTTTCTGAAATAAAAACTGAAATCAAATAAAATGGAGTGGGAAGGAGATTGCATACTTTTAAACATACTGTTGCTGTTTTTTTTACTAACACAATGTTAATGCTCAACATTTAACTTCCGTCCACGCATGCACATTAAACTCTTATTGCTCCAGGCATCTAATTTTTGCAAATTTGTATTAAAATCTCGGAATTATGTTTATGTAGATTCACTAATTCACGAGATTTCTATTTAATTTATTTTTTAACCGGCCACTAGATGGCAGCACTACAATTGAGACCGTAAGAGTATCGCGAGATTATGGTATCGCGTGATTTGCAAATCACTTTGACATTAGCCTCGCCGGTAGCATAGCGCATGAGGGGACGCGGCGCTGTTTTTTTCCGCAGAAGCCTATTATATTAACATCAGTTTCGTTTCCAGACAAGATAACCGGCTAGACCAGGTATGTATATATCGAGTCTATATGATGACATGTTTGATTTGTTAAATAATAAAATTTTTAGCCAATGCGACGTCGGAATGTTAATCTGGGTCAGTGGAGGTGAGTGCACGAGCTCACTATATGTTACATGTAGGGCCTTCTTCTGTATTGTTACGGTGATATATTTAAGATCGTGAAAATGTATACTTAATCTGAGAATCGTATGAATTTCAAGTTTTAAGAAATGTATTTTTTAAAATGAATTGATATCAGTTCAATGTGTCCTCGGGAATGTGACGCGTAAAGGGGGCTACAGACGGGCGCTCTGCATATGTTTTCCGTGTCCGCGTTAACGTTAGATATTTAGTCTTTGGTTTTATGTTGCAGTTTTATTCGATTTTGATAAAGTGTAAGCTTTGATTGTATACTAAAGTTGCGTAATATTATCAGTGAAGTGCGGGATATTCATCATTGCAAGCAGTTCTAGGTTCGTGAAAGTTTGTGGATTGCAGATCTAGATAAAAGCAATCATAAAAGAACATGTCATTAAGTTATAAAAAACATAAAGAGGTTGTTTAAAGACTTATCGCCTCCATCTGAGGATTGCTTTTATTCTCAAATGGGTTTTTATTTGTTGACACATGTTGTCTTTGCTACATTGTATATTTAGATTTCGACTGTAGCTGTAGTTGTAATTTTCACTAGCATACATTGTCTCAATAACTCCCGTAAAATAAGACACGCAGATTAAATGTGCATATTAATTTCAGTTTTTGACATTTTCACGCACTGTGATCCTGGTGAGGTGTATTCCGCTGTGAACTCTTGGATGAAGTTCTGGTCTGAAATCAGCATGTTTGCTGTTATTTTAAGACCGTTTACAGAAATTTAAGCATTTAACGGAAGACTCGGTTCCTCCTTTTATGTCCCTCATGAAACAGAAGTTGCCATCATCAGGCGGGGGGCGCAGTGTATTTAAGATTGTGCTGTGTGTGTGTGTTTCGTGATCATCGAGTGCGTTGTTGTGATCGTATCGTCAGTCGCGCGCCCCTGAGAGTGGGCCCCCGTGTACGTGCAGAATCAGTCGGCGCTTGTGGAGGACGATAGAGGCGGCGCTGCCCACGTCCCCAGTGACGTCACTGTGGGCCGAGGAAAAGATACCGAGAGAACAATTAGACTTTCATCTAATCACAATAAACGAACTAATCGGCGCACTTGGATTACACCGACGACCGCTGTTTATCGTACGATTGACAAGACGAGGTAGGAGCCGAATTTCAAGGTTGACATGACGTATTAAATAAACCCAGTTTAGACGTAACGTCAAACAAAAGGGCTTTACATAAAACCAAAGACTAGCCTCTATAATGTTGGATTTTTAGTAAATGCGTTGCTTATACGTGAATAAGCAAAGCATCATGGTGTCTACTATTGGCTTTTGACATGTATTAACCTGCATCTGACATGCTTTATGGTAGCACCTTTGGCATTTTTCTAAATACCATGGTATTTGAGTGTGGTAATTACAGTATTCTGATATTGCAACCACTGTACCTGTTTATTGTGCATGCTGCTGTGTTATATTTTAATTTAATCAAGCCTGTAGGTCTGTGGAGAGACTGGGCTTTTGTTCTGTCCAATGCATGCAGATATTACTGTTTTTGTGCTCCTCAAAGCAGTTTCTGAATTCGGTTATTGGCTGTCATTACATAAAATGTTTATATTGTTGCTCAATCAGTTATTATTATTATTATTAAATTAAAATAATAGCTGTCTGATCTAAGGTACAGCTTAAGAGCTGCACTAAACACTGTTTTTCAGACATTGTTCCCCCCTTTCCCGGGGCAGGTTTAGCTTTCTGCTCAAACTTTCCAGGAATCTATGAATTTTGCCCTTGAGATGCTGTCATCTGTGTTGTATGATACCTCACGTGTAGCTCTAAATTTGGCAGGCACATATCATTACGGAGACATTCGCAGGATGTCAGAGAGGCTTTGAGTTTACAGGAAAAAGGCCACAGCTGAAGTACTCTGATACGGGTTTTATACTAATAGTAAAATGTTTGCACTGTTAAACTTATCCCCGGGTATGAGTATTTCCCCACCCAATTATAATAACCCTAAGGTCTCTGAAACCTATGGGAAAATAGTGTTTGAATGCAAGCATGTCATCTTTTATACCATACTGCACTGAAAAGTATTACATTGACATAAATGTTGGAAGTATAACCGTTTGTCTTAAACAGGAAAAAAAAGAAAAATGTAATGCAAGATTTCTATTTATGTGCAAAAAAATATTTTAAATATTTAAGCTTTATCCTTTTGGATTAAAATATCTGTAAGATTATGAGAAGCATAATCAGTTAAATGTAGCTTAACTTTTGATTGTTACACAACACAACACAATTTCTAAATAAAATGATGGAAGTTGCATTAAATATTTACTGTAATATGTTCTGTATATTTTTTATATATATATATATATATATATATTTTTTTTTTTTTTTTTTTTTGGATTTTTGTGCATATTGCCAATTTTTAAAATGTAAACAAATTGAAAAACTGAAATGCAGTTATGCCATATTTACAATAATGATTTACTTACCCTCATGTCGTCCCAAACCGGCATGGATTTATTTCTCCTGCTGAATATTACAGTTGAATCAAAGTCGTATTATTATTGTTGTTATTACTATTATTTGGGACATCAATGGCATTCCAAAACTGTTTGGTTGATGACATTTCAAATGATGGTCATGTCCGGGTGAACAACGCTTGGAAGCAGAACGGAGAACAAAGAGCTGGATTTCAGCTGGCGTGTTCTGTTTGTCCACAGCATGTCACCCGTGGGGCAGAAAGAGAAGGCTGCCCTCAGGCAGTGCGTCCAGGCCCGGGCCCAGCTGGAGGAGGCTATCGTCGGGGTCATCAAGGCTGAAGTTCAGCTTAGGAGCAACTCCAGAGAGGTGAGACACAGCAGTTTTTTGTTTGTTTGTTCGGCGTGTTTTGTGATGAAGTACGGCCCTATTTTTAACCTTTTATTTCTATTCTTAAATACTCTTAAATCATGCTCGTGTTATTAACGGTTTAGTGTGACCTTGTTATAAACATCATTTATCTTTTCTCACCACCTTAATCTTTCTTCTAGTGGGTGTGAACGCTGACTGGCTTCATAATGTGCTTTAACTTCATTTAGTGCACAATGTGATGTTATTTTCTTGTTTGTGTTATAAACATAAGCAAACGTATGTCATAATTTGTCACGGGTAATAATTACTATTTATATGCAGGGAGTCTAAAAGGAGGAGGGCTTACTAGACCACAAGCTCAGATGTTTTAACAATTGAGAAACTGTCTCAAAAATAGTTTGGAGGCAAGCATATAGGATTTCGACTCATTGGCTTAAGCTTTATTGAGAAACCTCAGTGGGTTTTCCCATAATCTCTCAAAACAGCTGCATGGATCAGAGTATAATAATGTTTCTCTGTTCTATTATTGTAGAGCTCAGGTTGTTGCAGGCTGTCCTTCAGCGGGTTTGGGAGGAGGGACGTCTTATTCACCACAGCAGGAGTTTAAAAAGCTTTCGTAGACCTTTCGGGACTCACACGTATCTGCCTCTGCTCACTCACAGGTGAAGTCTCAGCTGCACAGCTGTATCAGCAGACATCTGGAGATTCTTCGCTCTCGTGAGGTCTGGTTGCTGGAGCAGATTGATCTGGTGGAGCAGCTCAAAGGAGAAACTTTACATCAGCAGCTCCAGCAGCTGCATTCGGTGAGTTTAAAGGGATTTTACGGAGCATTGAAGCAGTACTACTTGTGATCGTTTGTGTACACGCAGCCATCTGTCAGTCAGGAAAGGTCAGCTGTTGTCGCAGAAATGCTTCGTTTTGGCTCACAGTCTTTTGATACTGTGTAACAAAGCAACGATTCTGAGAAATGTTCTTAATTAAATATTGATTCTGAAACTAAAGGAGAAGTGAAGCTGTTCTGCTGGAGTTACTGTAAAGCTGAAATGATGATTGTTCTCTCGTGATTTCTTGCAGCTTAAAGGCCAGTTTGACATCCTCATCCACCAGCTGGAATATTCCAGTAGTAACAACCTCGCCACCCAGCTCACCAACTGCCTGGAAAAGTAAGAACCAGACCCACTTTTCTAGAATGATGTAGTTTTGTGTGTTAAATGTAATGATGTGTGAATTTCCAAACGATCTACGATCATTTTTAGCCGCAAAAACGTCTATGTATATGATGAAAATAATGGGTTTAATACTCAACTTTGGTCATTCCAGGCTTTCTTCTCTCAATCTGACTCCTGACGAAACCCCAGAGATGAGTTTCCAAGCAGATGCACGCAGCTTGCGCCAGGCTATCACATCCTTTGGGACCATTTCTACTCAGGTTTGTGGAATTGCTGATTTGCAGTCTTTGACATGAAGGCTTGTGGATGATATAGAATAATAGCTGTACAAAATAAAACAAATTCAAAGGGGGGAAAAAAACTATTTTCAATAGTATGACAAGGACTAAGATATCTGACTGTATTTCATTTTTGACCAAACTTCCACTATGGACAAACTGTTTAATGCAAGCACTTTCTTGCACCATACCCTGGCAATAATAGAGCTGTGCACCCTTACCCAAAGCACCTGCATTCATAACTCTTCTCTGCTGCAGCACTTGGAGACCTTGAACTCTTCTGAGAGACCATGGCTCCTTCAGGACTGCCCAGTTTCTTGCAAGAAACAGGTTAGTTTTTGATGTCACACATGACTCTTGTAGCTTCCTGCTCATTCATTTGCATCCAAAGTAAAACACCCATCTTGTTTACTTAGAAATTAGATCCTGAATGGGCCTCACCTCTGGCTGAGTGGCTTTTAGGAAACCGCTCCGTAAGCAGCGCTCCTGTAGGACACCACCTCAGCACAAACCTCCAGGACTGGCTGCTTGTTTCCAAGGAATCTCAGGTAAACCGTTATTTTATTTTATTTATCATTGTGTCATTATAGTCTGCTATAAGAACACATGTGCGACCCATTTGTTGAATTCTTCACTTGACCGTATGTATTAAAAAAAAAAATGGCACGCTGAGTTTATTTTCATTTCCACTTCACAGGAAGTGCGACAGTCACCCGCCTTTGACTTCCAAAAAGCTTGGGGCCAGCTTCAAGACCTGGAGTCGTGGCTTCATAAGGAGAAATCGCCAGTTCGTGAGCGAACCTGCAGTGGAAGCTCAACCTTCTCGATTGAGATGATCGAGGAAAGCGACCTAAATCTGGATGAGGAGGAAGTGGAAGACCAGCAGGACAAATGGGTTGACGCTATTGAGGAAGAAGAACTCGGCAAGTGGCTCTTCAGCCCAAGCCCGGTCATGCAAGATAAATCCAGCCCGGTGTCAGATGCTGAGCGCTTCAAGCAGATCATCAAACCCTTTTACGAGAGCTACTCCTCCAGTGATTGGCTACCGAAATCCGACTGCGGCTCTTGCTGTGGCACACGCACTGCTGCCGTGGAAATCGAGAACCTCGGAAAGCTCAAGTGCCTAAAGACTCCACCCTCGTCCGCTGCCAGCACTCCAGAACCCATTGAGATGTGGCTTCACAAGACCATCCCTATCGAGACCACCTGCAAAGCCAACGAGACCTGTGCCAGCTATGCTCAGTGTGTGTGTGACGACAACTGTGGAAAAGAGGCCCTCAGTGCTTGGCTCCTCAAGAAAGAGGGTCGCGATAAGAATGGAGTTCCTGTCAATAAGAGCGCCACAAACAAAGCTTCCAGCCACCAGCAGGAGCAGCAGCAGAAGGTTCAAGCCATCCTAGAGGCCTGGCTACACCCGAGCAACAGTGCCAAGTCCCCTGCCCTGTCGTCCCTCTCGGCCTGGGTGACACCGTACATCAAAACCTCAGACTCTGGGACCTCTGTCCAGGAGCCTTTGCAAAACTGGCTTTCGCCAGCGGTGAAGCGCATGAGCACAACCACTGAGACGCCAAAGAGCGAGAATAATAAAGAGCAGGACAGCAAAGACATCGAAGAGGACAAATGGCTTCTACGCAAACGGGCCAGTGCACAGGTGAGGCTGACTAATGTTGCTGCACATCGTGAACAAGTTAAAGCGATAGCTTAGACAAAAATCTCAATTGACATCAATTAACCCCATGTTGTGCAAAACCCATATAATTGTTAAATGCAAATAAAGACCCGAGAGATTTCTGGCTCTCTGTTGAAACTTTACACAATCAAAACTTTGCCTAAAAGCAACACAGATGATTCAAAACTATTAATGTATAAACATTGACCGATTCAAACTAGAGCACGACCGATAAAGGATTTTGAATACAAATATTCGCTGGTTTTAAAATCCGATACGTCGGCCGATATTATATTTTTTATTTATTTCAGAAACATGCAACAAAACATGAACAGATTTCCATAACATTAGTTATTTATGAGTTTTAACTTGCATAATATGATAATGCATTTTAAAAAGAAACTTGTTTCTTTTATTGTCATAACAGAACCGAGGAACATTAAAGGTGCCATAGAATGAAAAACTGAATTGACCTTGGCATGGTTGAATAATAAGAGTTCAGTACATGGACATAACATACTGTGAGTCTCAAACAC
>JAUCMU010000024.1:2300822-2323483 GCA_032275025.1 Enteromius treurensis
TGTACCTTTTTTACATTTAATATTGTCTCTGTACCTTGATAACTTGAAATAGAAAGGGCAAATGACCTCCCGCTATATTGTACAGAAATACTGATGTACCGAAACCGTGATACAAACCGAACCGTGGGCTCACTGTACCGTTGCATCCCCAGCGCCCACACACCTTGATGCTCATGACAAGAATAGTGAATTAGGTTTAAATTGCCATCATGGATGAATGAATAATATATTTTTTTGCAATTTTACATCTAATAACCTACGATGATCACATTACGCAAAACTGAAATTGCACGTCAAAATAACACATTGTCTATATTCTTTAAGAGCCCCCAAAATTTCAGAAATCACGTTTACGGTGGAGACCGTGTCTTATTAAGGAGAGCCAAGCTCCCCTGTAGTTCACACCCTGTCATTATTGCATTTTGGGATGATTTTTCAATGTAAACAGTTTTATTTAATTTACATATTTATGAGCACGTAACCCAACCCATGGCCCTAAACCTTCTATTTGTCAAAAAAACACAGGATATAACAGTAGGTTACAGCTACAGTCATAGTTTATAAAAAAAAATAAAAATAACTTTCCAAGTCTTGCTAGGAAAAATTATAGATTTGTGAGATAAACAGACATGATCGCCATTTCCAACCGCCATAACACTCTCCCTGTGTACTGCTGTCGATGCACAAATTCAAAAAAGGCCACCTTACGTCAGTTTTGGTTGTGAAATGCTATTGGCTCTTGTGTGTCTCGTGACAATAGCGTCATGCTACATCTTTTTAAATGGGATGTGAGCATATTAATGGGGCGGGATAATTTTCAGTGATTAAAACCTTTTATTACACGGCTCTCTGGAATGCTTGATTCTGATTGGTCAGTTGAGACATTTGCAGGTTCGTTCTTTTCGAATAATAACCGCTCCAAAGTAATAACGCATAGCCGGCACTACTTATGTTTAAAATCCCTCCGCGCCAACAAAGATCACCGTTGTGTACTGCCTTTACATTATCCCTTACATGTTTTACTTTCTTCGCATAAAGATATCGTATTGCTTCAGAAGACTTGAGATGAAACACGACTTGTTTGTAATGCTTTTATACTGCTTTTTATGGTTTTTGGAATAAAAACCTATGACTGCACTTATATTTGCCTGTTATGTGTTTTATATTGTTCAGAAGGTAGAAGCACCCTAAGTTGGGGTGGGGTTATTTCTATTTTTTGCAAATGCATGCAAACCATTAGGTTACGACAAACAACTGAAGACAATAGAGAACCCTGCATGTTGAGAAGTGATGCTAAAAGTGTACCCCTATGCATTGAAAAATGTACCTTGAGTGTAAAAAAATGATGCCAAGGGGTCCTGACCAAGCTTCAATATGTGACGAGTTGGGAGTGAGAATGTGTTGATTATATTGGATCTGACAGTAATGTCGTACCACACAAGTGTAACCTTTTTCTCATTAAGTGATCACTATAAAACAGCACAAAAAAAAATCATCTGTTAATGCATGTATTTTTAGGTAAAAATCTTGATAACATAATACAGTAAGTGGATATCAGAGAACAGTACAAAATAATAAAAAGGAAGATTTTTCCAGTCATCAGCTAAAAAACATAAGTTTTTGATAAAAGACTACGTTTGGATTCAAAATGAGGATCAAAACGACATACTACGGAGTAGATCGCTTCCATCCTTCAACACCCCCAAAGCTTGCACAGTCCTAAACCACTTTTTTGGTCAGCTTTCTGTTTCATTTTTACTTTATTTATTTTTAAAATTGAGACTTAGTGTTGATTTAAATAGAAAAAGAAGAATGCATGAAAGAGCTGCTGGCTTCTTTCTTCAGAACGAAGCCGCATATTAATCCTTAATCTGTAACCACAAGCTACGACTGCTTTGAATTTTTACATTTGTAATTTTTTAGTTTGTCTGTTCTGAGCCTTTTCTTATTCCTCGTATCCTCTTCTTCTCTGTTCATCTGCTCCATTACTCACTGATTCTGTTTCTTATTCATCTACTCTTTTGCTCTCTCTATGAATGAGTTCCGCTGAGTAGGCTTTGGCAGGTTGAAGCGTGAGATGGGCTCTGCATTTTTGCCCTCCTTTAAAACTAATCCTTTGTTTTTCACTCTGACTGCAAACTATCTTTTGGCAGGCGAGAGCCTGGTTGGATTGTGGCAGGGCAGAGGAGCCTGCCAAAGC
Source organism: Enteromius treurensis (assembly GCA_032275025.1). NCBI lineage: Eukaryota > Metazoa > Chordata > Actinopteri > Cypriniformes > Cyprinidae > Enteromius > Enteromius treurensis. Next base: position 2,303,023 of record JAUCMU010000024.1, read on the forward strand.
CTCGTCTCCCAACACAGCGCTCTGATATTAGCCAATTCATTGTCATGTTGTGCTCCTGCTGTTTGGGTCGTGACCGCCATTTTTCTGAACACCGCTCTGTCTGAGCTTCTGTTCTGATGCGTCGAAGTCTGGGCCGCCCGCATGCCATTGGCTGCCGTCTGCCAGGGGTCTTGACAGAGGCTGTGCTAAACTGGGGCAGCTCTGACCCAGTTGCTGTAATAGACTGTCAGGATAAAGAGGCTGATGACAGATGCTTGTGACGGGCATTTCAAACCAGCCACTTCTCACTGACCGATGCAGCAGCAGGGGTGGACTTAACACCAAGCAGAGGTACACAGCTGACAAGGAATCCCTTAGAAATGTGACGTGTGATGAATTATAAAATTCCACTGTTATATCATACGTGCCACTAAAATAACACTTTATTTTCAGGACTGCAATGGTTACAGTAGCTTCTGCAACAGCATTTGTGAAGTAATGATGCATGAAAAACTGTAACTGTAAAATTCTATAAAATCTCAAATAAAACTTTGGCACTCCCTCAAAAAAACTTAAAAACTGACTGACACCAGAAATGTCAGAAAACTTTTGTGAGAAACTGGTGATGGAAATAATAATGTGAGGTGGGACAAACAACTATATTTCAGTGCTTTTGCAGCCAATGCAAGTTTCCCAGGAGAATGAAAAATGCTAGAGAACACAAAAATGTTTGGAGTTATATAGAAAAGAAATAAAAATGTTATTTTAAATGAATGGTGTTCTTTTGAACTTTCTAATCACTCCTCAAAAAAATATTAAGCTGCACATTTGCAAATAATAATTGTTGTTTTGTCACTAAATCAGCATATTAAAATGATTTCTGAAGGATCATGTGACACTGGCTGCAAAAAATAAGCTTTGCTGAATTGAAGTAATTTTAATTGTAATAGTATGTCACAGATAATAGAGATAACAGCTAATTCCTTCTAGAGTACGTGATTTTTTTTTGATAACTCCTGCAGAGTTTAGCTCCAACCCTAATCAAACACACCTGAAGCAGATAATCAAGCTCTTATTAGGTATACTCCACTTCCAGGCAGGTGTTGAGGAACGTTAGATCAAGACACCAGCCCTCCAGGACCCGAGTTTGATGACCCCTGCTAAAGGCCTTACCTGTTAAAGAAGTCTATGCTGAAGAAGTCACCTGTAGTTCTGTCATCGACCAGAAGATGTCAGCAAAAGACAATTTATGGAAAGGTAAACAATACAAAACTCGTATGTTTTTTTTTTAAATATCTGACCTGCACTAGTATCTTTGAATAAATATCTATTTAATTAATAGAATAAATATCTATTTAATTAATAAATCATATTCAGGTGTGGGACTTAGTTATCATTATCTCCCCTTTATAAGTTTAATTCTGTTCAATGTTTTTCCGTCTGTTCTTGTCGATGTGTAAGTGTGGATTTGCTACCCTCCTTGTTTGAAACTCTCTATGTGGGTAATTAAAGACTGTTAATTGTAATTCTTCATCTTCGTGCGTTCTTCCTGCACCACACTGAGACACCTACCTGATGTGTGACGCCAAATTCACACACTCTCTCTCCAGAGTAGTTATCGCCGCACCTGTACACAATCAGGTGAGCGTGCATTTAAGCCACGGCAAACCATTCACACATCGGCTGTGATTAAGGTAACAACCTCATGTTCACCTTTTGCCGTTGTCTACGGTTCGTGTCGTTGAATTACCTTCATTGCTTTACTGAGTTTGGCTTGCTGTTCTTACCTGTCTCTGCTGTTGTACTCACTGGATGTTCACCGAATCTCTGGAGAGAGTTTTCTACACGAAGTTGGACATTCACTCACCTGGCTTTGTTCCACCACCACGCTGAGGAAGCACTCAACGAAACCACCACCAGGCACATGAGAAATCTCTATCAATTACCTGAAGCTTACTCGCCTGTCTTCACAGACTGCAGCCAGTTCATCCTCCTCGAATTCAGCTACTGCAAAGAAATAGAGACACACATACCATCAGCAAGCTCTCTATATTCTCTTTCCCTGTGGAAGGAATGACCTGCTCCGAGATCGCTTTCCACTCACTCTGGAGGATTTCTGGAAAAGACTTTATCAGCTTCACGAGCTTTCACGAGAAATACTTCTTCCCTGGCACAAATTATACCTAAATAAATCATTTCACTTTATACTTACCTTCCTCTCCGTCTCCTTTGTACCGAGCCGTAACATGCTGAATAACTACTAGTACATAAAAATTATGCAGCCTACTAGTCACAACAACTGGAATAAAATACTGACTCAATCACAGATCCCCCATAGAAATCTATGGCAAAAATGTTACTTGTAACAGCAGACTAGATACTAGTCATATAGGTATAAGTACTTGTATCCGTTGAATAAGTACTAGGGTCTAAGAAGTTCCAGTAATGAATTGGTACTAGTATAAATAAATACTAATCTAATGAAAAAGTGTTGATACTTAATGAAGAATGTGCATGTCTTAAAACAATTTGTACAAACAGCACAACACACAAGGGATTTCCTGCAAAAACCTGTAACTTAAAATCTTTAGTTCATTCAAAAGTGAGTATTTATTAACATATCAGTGCCATCAGAATGAAAATCATGAAAGTCCAAATGCTTAGTCAATATAACAGTGCACTCTCTTTCCTGTAGTTACTGTACTGAAATACAAAAGGCTGCATCTCATATATGTCATATATCCATTTCAAAAGTACAAATTTACATGTGTGTGGGATATTGATTGAAAGAGACTAAAATGTTTGAATGATTGAGAATATGGTCGATCTTCCAATATTTAGCTGAACTCTTCAGCCATAGTAAGACCATGATTGATAACATGATCCTGCATTTTTCTCAGCCCTTGCATATCAAAACCTATTGGTGGCGCTCTAACATCAGACGCAGATCTGTGTTGTGCACCACAAGAGTGTCTCCTCACTGCCCCTCCTTGAAACATGTCGGGGTCGGTCAGGCAGCCATGGGACCCCATCAGATGAAGAAATAAATGCGTGTGGACACCGAGGCAGGGCGGCGAGAGAAAGACACATACAGAAAAGAGAAAACAAGTTCCCATTTGAATTCTGCTGCTCCAGCTGGGAGTTCTTGGGCCATCGAAGTGAGGCAATCAAGTTTGCCATTGTTGCCAACCTTGCGGGCTCAGGCTTCCTGGTAACCCTAAAGTGAATTAGCTGAGCTTTTCTGCAAGCCTAGAAACAGCTCCTCTGTTCCTCAACAAAAAGCCCATTGAGATGAAGGGAGCGCTGGCCTCCCCAGGCTCTTGGAAAGCCAACCCCGGGCCGATGAATGGATGCTCCAGCTCCCATTAAGACACTGGCCACTGTGGGAAATGCTGGTGATGTCATTATCAATGCATTTCTTACTGTTTTCGTTGCTTTTTCACAGCTTCGCCCCGCAGCCTCCCTCTTATCCGCTAGTGTTCCCTTCCTGTTCCCTTTAGACGCCCATTATGAGATGCCTCCCCGTGCAAAACAAAAAAAGGGGTCCGAAAACAGTGCAAAGCTCGGTTGCTATGGAAACATGGAAACAGAACAGTGAATGGGAGGGGAGGGGGTGTTCCTCTTTGAAATCGGTCAGTGTGAGAGGGACTGACAGCACAGAGAGAGAATTACAACACCTCAGAAACAAATCTGCAATTCTCCATGGTCCAGCCGTTCACAAAGAGTCTGAGCGTTCAATTGAGTTTTGGGATCTCACAGTGTCCTGCGTCCTGAATCCTGAATCCCCAGACCGCATCGATTGGACTTTAAAATCCATCAGCTGAATCAAGTCAAAGTGAAGAAGAATTAATTCATGAGTCCTTTCTTTATGTTTTATGTTTATACTATGGAGCTCTGTGAAATCTATAGGGTATTTCAATACAAAATGTCATCCATAGACTTTACAGAAATGAGAACCCTAAACCCAATAAATAAATACATAAATAAATAATAACACAAATGATTAGAACTAAGAATAATAATTACAGGTAATAAATAAAAAAAGGTAAAGCTGTCACTGTGGAGGTACCTTTTCAAAAGTACACTTTTGTACCTATTAGGTTCACATAAGTACTCTTTAAGCACCAGTGTGTACCTTTAAGGTACCAAAATGGACCCTTTAGGTATAAAAAAAGCCCCAGTGACAGCTTTTGTACCTATTTTTATTTCTGAGAGCGTGTGAATGGATAGTTTTGAATGGACTGTGGTAAAAACATTTGCTAAAATATTGACACAAGATAGACAGGATACGCATGGTATATGTTGTAAATCTTAAAATAAGTCTTTGATAGTGCATAGGACATGATTCTCCTTCACCCCTGCAGCTTCAAAGATTAGAAGGAAACAAACGGCAAAAAAAGAGATTACTTCTTTTTTTTGTGTGCGTGTCAGGTTTATTTTACTTCATCATTTGACAATGTGACAAATGATAATAAAGCTGGCTTTGACAAGTAGAGAAAGTGCAAAGTGTTTTTAATACATTTAGATTAATTTATTTAGCATACGCTTCTTCAAGGTGACTTGGTGAGAAGACAAGCGATACATCATGGAGTCAACAGCACCAGCCATTCTGCTAACCGTGAAACACTCGACATTTGAGAACAATTTACCTGCATGCAACTACTGGTTAGATGATCCATTTGGAAAAATAAAAATGAAACCCTTTGAAATAAGCATGTAATGTTACGCCAAATACAGTCCAGTCTCACAACAATTGGTACATATTTTACGAGGTGGCTAATTCGTACAAATTCGTATGACCTCAATCATATCATAAAATCTTTGCTTAATTGTACGTATTTTACAAGTTGCCAATTCGTATGAATTTGTACGAATTACCTACACCTATCTCCACCCCTAAACCCACCCGTCGCTGGGGTTTAGACCAAATCATACAAGTGAGGTCGTATGAATTTGTACAAATTAGCACGAGTTTGCCACCTCGAACGAATACGCGCGAGACAAATATTAAGCGCACAACAGTGGTTCTTAACCTTTTTAATATTTAAAGGTCCTTCTGTAGACTTTTATTTAGAACAGATTCTTTTTATGTAATAATAATAAAAAATGACACAAAAAATTTTTCAGTGTTTTAGCATTTTAATTAAGATCATCAGTGGTTTACATTAAAAAAGTCATGCAAAATACAATTGTGGCTTAGATAAGGGTCAGTTTGGGGTCATGAAAATAATGCTTTACTTTATGCGAAATACATTCTTTGTAATACAACGTGACCCAGGCTTGATTTGGTGAGATTCAGCGATTAGCAGGGACTGGAGTGAGTCAGTTTAGCAAAAATCTCTTTCTTTGGAACAAACCGGTCTCCAGTGAGAGGAAACGTGCTTCGGTCTTTGAGGGGGTAAAAACTATTGTGAGCTCTGAGAAGTTCTCACGATGCTTTGTAAAGACTCGTTTGGCTACCTGCCTGGGTCACTTCAGGCTAACTTTCCGTGTCACCATGGGGCTCTTCTGTTGGACGCTAAATGGTGAAAATAAGCATTTAGGAGCCGACTCATTCACTGTGTTCTCACAGGGAGAATTAGCATATGAAACAAACATACTCGGAAACATTCTTTCCCGGGAAACGAGCGAGGGAATAAATGTCTTCATTTCAGGTCCCTGCTGCAATCTTACACCCACTGAGTGATTTAGCACTGAAGTATTTTAGCAGCGTCTCTGCAGAATACAGTGGAAGTGATTTGTGGTGGGAGCTATTTGCATAAATCGGAACTGAATGAGGACGCACTCCGACTCGACGTTCCTTTCACACGATCCCCGACTTCATCACAATTACACGCGAATCAGAAAGCCTCTGTGTTATCTTCTGAGAACCAAAAGCGAGTGTGACATCCCCTCAAACGTCTCTCATTATTGCTTGACATTGACTTCGGGCAAATAGAGAATTATTATCACATCTAAAATGAAATCTACGGCATGCCATTCATTTATTTATTTTATTCTCTCCCCCTGGCCTCTCCACAACATGGGGTCTCGTCGATGGGGAGAGTGCAGAAACATTACACCGATGTTTGAAAACTCGTCAGAAATGGGTATTACACTATGTCAGCAGCTGATAAGGCTGTGGTTTAATGGGGGTGAAATTCAACTAGTGCCAAAGGGCAGAATAAGCAGATAAGCAGAAGCTAATTACTCCACTCTTACAATAGCGCAGAGCTGCTGTTCATTTGGTGATGTTTATAATGCACAAACCTCGCCTCAGGGCCACTAACTGAAACAAGAAGTGCCAACAAATACTGTCAAACTTTGCAGTACACCACCGCTGTTTCATGATAACACAGCTTATTATACAAAATATTCATTGTAGGAACATTTGCTGAGAACAATGTGAAGCGCCTGTGAGGGCAATGAAAACACACTACTGTAACCTAGGATATTTATTTAATTATAACTATTACTAGGCTATTATAAGCCTATTGTTATTATCTTTTTTTTTTTCAAATATTAACAAATTCTGGGGGCATATAGCCTACTGGTTTTAATAGCACTAACGGCAATGTCTAACAGTTCACTAACCAATTTTGTTTTTTGTAATGGGACATAAACGGTCCAAACCATCTCGGGCTCGCGCTTTGGCGTAGGATACGCAAACGCCGGAAGGGATCTGTTCACAACTGATCACTTCCGGCGTTTGCGTATCCTACATGGTTGTCTATCAGAGGTAAAAAAAAAAGATTGTTTCGTGTCTTAAGACATCAATGTATCGTCACAAGCCACATGGTGTAATTTGGATTTGTCTGTGCAAGTTTTTTTTTTTTACTTTGAAAGGTTTGGTGCCCTTCCACTTCCATTAAATGACTACCAGACTGTCACGGTTAAAGTTAAAAATCTTCGTTTGTGTTCTCCTGAGGAAACAAAGTCACCTACATCTTGGATGCCCTGGGGGTAAGCAAATAAATATCAAATTGTCATTTTTGGGTGAACTATCCCTTTAAGTGCAATTAGGTGCCCAAAAACATTACACTATGTTCATGTTTAAGAATTCCTTTTTATATATAAATACATGCTGAAGTTTCCTTATTTCTCCTATGGGTTTGTCACGGTGACAAAGTTTTAAAATTTGATATCCCATTGCACAGACGTACAAACATGTAATATAAGAGTTCACACAGCCCTCCAGTAACTACAGGTGCAGAGAATAATTCTAACAACATTATCCAACATGAAAAGTGCTCCTGTGTTTCTTTAATATAAATGCCATTTGCATTTTGATACACAATGGCATCCATCATGCCTGCTGTCCCCACTGCATCTCCCCTTTGGATGTCTTTCTTGTGAGTCGTGTCTGGAGCGTCCGGAATCAGCAGAGCCTGAGCGTGTTTGAAGTGAAGCACGCCTCGCTGTCACCAGAAAGCTGAAGGTCAGTGGCGCTCTTGGCTCAGCTAAGACGATCCTTCCTGCTCCTGTTAAACACCCCCTCAGGGCTCTTTCTCTCGCCCAGGACAGCTCGGCTTTCCCTCCTCTAGCCTATCACAGTGCTCTTTTAGCTCTCACTAACACAATTAGTGTCTCATTAGCCTCCACCCCCCACCACCGCTTCACCTTCTCCTGGGCTCATTGCGTTGTGTTACACTCCACATTAGAGGGGCGTCCTGGCTCCTAAGTGTAGGGAATGAGCTTTGCAGATTCAGTGGGAATGTGAAACCATCCACACATGATAATGCAGGCCTGATTAGAGACCTTTTCTTTCTTACTCTCTCCCTCTCCCACTATAATTCATTTGCAGTCTTGTGTGTATTTAACATTTAAGCGTTGGTTATGATTATACTCGTTGTCTTATGCAGCTTTTATGCATCACGTTTGCATTCTATTCTAAGCATTATTTTGGATACAATTTTTAGGGTCCTGTAATTTTTGACAAGTTGATCATGTTTTATGCATGAATGGACATAGATGTGTTTATATTATATTAAATGGGAGGGTTATTTCATTGCATGTGCATGATTTAATTTGTCACGTTTATCAGCTCAACTCCAGTAGAGGGCACTCCACCACAGACTATGTTATGTGTGTGAAACTGTATCTGCCCTGGAAACTTCGTCTGCCCCTGAATCTGTGTCTGAAACCTCACCAGTTTGTGAATCTGGCCCTGTACTGCTGGAGGTACTGGCCTTTGATCCCTCGAAGGTCCCGCTGGCGGCTGCACAATCTTGGAGTCGGTTTACACCGTAGATCCCTTGGAGGCTCTGTCACTGACTCTAGAGGTATTGACAAGCGTCATAGATTCACTGGAGTATCCGCCGGTGGTTGCACAACCCCCAGAGATATCGGCTCAGGCTGTAAATTTCCTGGAGGTTCCGCAGGTAACTGCACTAACCTTAGAAGTGTCACCAGGTACTGTAGACTCCATGGAGGTTCTACCTGTGGCCGCACAAGCCACAGAGACCTTTCCACTGGCCATAGATTCTCTGGAGGTTCCACCGGTGGCTGCTCAACCTCCAGGTTGTTGCTGTGGATTCTCTGAAGGTTCTGTTGGTGGCTGCAGAACTACTAGGGGTATCATGTTGCTCCATAGAACCCCTGAAAAACACCTGCAAAACCTCATCCCATCCTGCCATGGAGGGCCATCACTAGACTGTGATACTCCCCTACCACAACTATGGAAGCCGCCTGTGAACTCTTGCCATGCCCAGTCCCAGCCATCTGGGTCGTTAATTCCTCATCTTGCCCTTACACGGCCAATAAAGCCTCCTTTGAACCCTCGCCTTGTTACGGCTAAGGAAGCCACCTCAGAGTCCTACAGCCACAGAGGCCATTGAGCTCTCATCTGGCTCTTTCATGGTCATAAGGGCCGCCACAGAACCCTTGCCTTGCCCTGCTGAAGCCACCCCTGAGTCCTTGTCCTGCCCTGTCATGAAGGCCATTGTCGAATCCTTGTCCTGCCCTGTCTGTCCTGTCACGGCCGTTGTTAACCTCTCTGTGCTCTCTGTTACAGTCCTGCCTGATCCACCCTGGTGTCTTCTGGCTCCGCCCTCACTTTCTGCTACAGGCTGGGGCTTCTTGACTCGGCCAGTTGCTCCGCCCTGGAGGGCATCTGTGCCATCTGCTCCACCCTGGAAGGTTTTTGTTGCGTCTGCTCCTCCTTGGAGGGCTACTGTTCCATCTGCAATGCCTTGGAGAACTTCTGCCTCATCAGCTCTGCCCTGGAGGGTGTTGGTGCCATTTGTTCCACCCTGGAGGGCTTCTGTTTCACCTTGGAAGGCCTCTACGCTGCCTGTGCCACCCTGGAGGGTTTTCACTCTGTCTGCTATGACCTGGAGGCTCTCTGCTCTGCCTGCATCGCTGTGGCCATTATCTATACTCCACGGCCCAGGCCCTCCTCAGTTTCACTGTCTACCACCACGGTCAGGGCCCGCCATTGCATCAGGTCCTGGTCCACTTCCACAGGGACTTGGCTCTTCGTTCCTCCCCCTGTTCCGCCTCAGCTCAACCACCAACCTCCTAGACTATTGTGGTGGGAGCGTCTGGAAGCCGCTTCTTAGGAGGGGGCTTTGTCAGGTTTATCAGCTGGAGTGCCCACGAAGTCCAGTAGAGGGCACGCCACCACGGACTCTGTTATGTGTGTGTATTAGCGCTGTCTGTGTTTCTGCTATAATTTAGGACTCTTATTGTGAAGTGCTGGTTACCGATTGTCTCTGTGCTCACCTGTCCCTCAACTCCCCTGTAAGTTACCATGACAACTCATTAGCTCCTCCCCCTTGTTAACGCATTATGTCACCTTTAAAAACTGCCTGTGCTTGTAGCCTAGCCGCTGAGTGTTGAGTGTTTACCCTCGTACAAAGTGTTTCCTTGTGTTTGCTGCTTTCTCGACCCTGCCTGTTTGACCATGCCTTTTAATAAAGCTCTGCATTTGGAGCCGCCCTTGTCACTTCCCTTCATTACATAATGTACACACAATATTAAAATAAGCATGCTTTTCCAAGTAGAAGAGACCAAATATTGATTATTGATAATCCTACACTTCATATTTTTGTAATTGAAACTAAAGCGTGAATAAAATTTAAATAGTGAAAGATAAAACTTAAAAAAAACTTATTTAGTTTTTTGTTTTTAAATAAATAGATAGATAAATACCCCAGAATGTATGGATATACACTATTTCTTTGCATATTCACAATGCATATTGTTTAAATATGACATGTTTTTTCAATGAAAACCAGTATTGATAATAACTTACATGATGTGTGTATTTAACCTCAGGTTGCTCCAGTGGGACTCTCACTGTAATTATACTACAGACAGCTACGAGTAAAAGCATCTGCAATATGATAACTTGATGTTTGCTTTTCATACATTACATACAATTATATACCGACATTAGTAAATACTTGAAAAAAAATTACTGTAACCCACATGTAGATTTAGAGTAAATAATATACAGTATATTACTGAAACATACACATGTAAACACAATTAGTGCACATAATTAGTTAACATTGTAAATCTGGGCCTTAAAAATGGCTCTCTTATTTGTAATTTATTTTATTTATTTAGTAGATGGTGACGTTATTTCACACAGGAGTAAAATAGAAAACACTTATTGCTTATACTGTATTTTTGATTTAAAAAACACAGCTTTAAGGAACATCAAAGTATTATAATACAACACAGAATGTTTTCTTAAATATATGCACTCTCAGAAATAAAGGTAAAAAAGCTGTCACTGGGGCGGTACTTTTTCCAAAAGGGACATGTTTGTACTTAAAGGGTCCATTTTGGTACCTTAAAGGTACATATTCATATTTAAAGTGTACATATATGAACCTAATAGCTACAAAAAGTCCCACTGACCGCTTTTTATCTAAAGTGATCATCTCTGATTTATATGCATCATAATGGAAATGCTGTTGTTAAAAAAGTTGAAGGGAAGTTTTGTCATGTCTCATTGCAAATCAACTGTTTTTATGGTCTTAAGATCAGAACAGCTTCTTTTGTAAACTAATAATGAGAGCAAGCAGTGTTTTAATTATCATTTGGTGGGTTTATGTTGCACACAATGAGAAATCGGCTTCCTTCAATGCAGCACGGCTGTTTTAATTACCAGATGAAGTAGCTCGTTTTGCTCCTCATCCTCCCTTCTGAGCTCTGTGGGATGCAATGCAGTCTTCTCCTCCAACCACATGATAATTGACACCCCCTCTGCCTTCAAGCTGAGAGGAACCAGAGAGGAGGAACGAGAGCACAGAAAACAGTGTCCCGCGGCCCAGTCGTGAGATCCGCGAGCACAGCCTCTTTCTCTCCTCGCACAAACAAACACTTTCATGGCTCAAAACCCGACGGCGACTCAAGATGCGATTTCTACAAGCAAACAGCCGCCGGGGCCCCTGGCGTGTCTTATCAGCTCAGAGCAGAGGGCTGCAAAGGCCCAGGCAATTTGAGCCCTTGATAGAGACGATGGGGAGGAAGAGAATGAAGGGAAAAGACGAGGGTGAAGGAGAAGAGCAAGCAGGGCGGGGGTGGGGAGGGGGCGGTGGGTGTTGTTGTATTTATAAAAGAATATATACATTTATTTTTTCTGTTTTTATTTCAGTTTTAGCTTTTTAACTTTTTTTTATTTCAGTTAGTTGCAGTCTTTTTCATTTCCTTTCATCCAAATCGGCTTACAAAAGAAGAACATAAGTAATTCCTCAATCATTTTAAGTTTGTGTTTTATTTTATTTAATCTAATATTTATATTACATTTGATTTAAAATGCATCTATATTTTTTAATTTACTTTTTAAATTTTAATTAGTTTATTTTTTTTATTACATTTTTTTTTTCATCAAGCAAATGTGCCGTTTATTGTTCAGAATTAATTTAGGTAATTTCTGGTTATTTTATTGTACCAAATTTCTTTCTTTCTTCTTCTTTTTTCCCTCCAGATTAAGGAATAAAATCTGCATCAAGTTTAGATAGATAGATAGATAGATAGATAACTATTTTATTATATTTTACCTATTTTCCTTTAGCACTATATGTTTTTGTATAAACTAATTATTTAATTCATACACAGTACAAATATATTTATGCATAAAAATATATAACTGCCTTTAGTAATTTTAACAAGGTGATTATTCGATTTTTTGATTAAATTTTTGCCTTGATCATGGTATAACATCATAGCCGCTATAAGCGTTTAAGACAACAATATGTTAAAAGACACCATTAATCTTTAAATTGTATATTTATCTTCCAACAGTAATCACAATAGACAATTCTTCCACTTCCTGAACATTAGATTCTGATTGGCCGGCCTCATCAGTGGAGATGTTGCAAACGGAATTAAATGCACTAAAAGATATTCCCATAATGTGATTTCTATAGCCATACGTTTCAGTTCCAGCACATTTAATCAGTAAAAGTGCTCATCTGGCAGTACTGACCATGGCAAAACCCAATAATGTGGTAGTGTACTCTGTCGAGGTGCTATTGATGCTGTATTGATTCTCCTGGTCAAGGTCACGAGCAAAGAGAAACATCTCTTCTTCAGAGTACACTTCACTGATTGATTGTCTATTAGGGAAGAGCGTTAAATATCCCCTGCATTATGTAGCTCTGAAGCTAATGACTAAGGCAGCTAGCGCATGACTTATTAAGGCCAAGATGAAATAGAGCTCCACCAATTTTGAAAGTGCTTTCTTGGCACAGCTTTACGGCACCAGCCACAGAAACTCCACCAAGGACCTTGTTTAGTCGCATCAGCAAATAACCTCGATGATAAATCGCTGCTGGATAATGATATGCAATATTACCTTCTTATGATAAAACACCTTGATGTGCTATTGGCTTCTAATGCGCAATTATTCTAATGAGAAGACCTCTTTTTATCTATTCAGGATACAGAGACAAGGGATTTAATGTTGTTTATTACATACATATAAAATAAGATAGAAAAATACATTATAAACTTGTAACAATGGCTGTTAAAACAGACATGTCTTTTCATAGGCAATACTTGGGCAGGGAACACACACGTTTGGGGCTGAAAGACGGCATGTCGTACACACATATATCCACATGATAAAAGACATTCACATGATCAAACTTGATTCTTAAAGCTGAAGTGTGTAATTTTTTACTTGTATAGAAACAACGGCAGACTTCTGTCAAAGCACGGCTCGATATGTTGTCATTTGTAGGGGGGTGGGGCTTGTCAGACTGACCAATGGCAGGTGAGGAAGAGGTTTAGAGGACATACTTGCTCTTTTTGGTGTCAGAAATTACACACTTCACTTTTCAAACTCCAAAAATCAATCGCAAAACCAGAACAAATCAGACTAATATATTTTTCATTTCTATTGAGTGTGAGACATCATGCTTTATCAGTTACTGTACTCACCTCTCACATTTAAGTATTTTTTTATTTATTAAAAAAATTCCCAATTTTTGTATTCTTACTCATCCAAATCTGCTTTAAATTTGTAGGTAATTCACATGTCATATTCCAAAGCATTTTCAAACAGATCAAGCCTTCTTTGATACTGTACTGTGATGGCACTGCAGAATCATAAGTGGAAATGAGGGGAAACGCAGACACAACAGGAAGACATGTTTGATGTCACAGAGACTCCCCTCAAGACGTCAGAGGCCATTCTGTTGCATAGTAAAGAAAGAGTTTGGAGGGGCATGCACATTACAATGATCCGATGCAGGCCAGCGCAGGCAGCACACACAGCTTATCCTCCATCACCACATCACACTGTTTCATATACACAATATGTATAGCAGTTTTAATCAGTATTTGTCATTTTTTCAAAAAAATATAGGCAAAAAGTAATATCATGTATTAAAATGTCCGATTAAAAGTGTATTGTTTTCATCCCACTGGCAATTTTTCATTTATATAATTCTATAATTTTTTTTATGATGTTATATTTATAGAGTTTTATGCTTGCAACGTGAAAAATATACTTAACTGAAGATACATATTTTCTCAAAACCAGATATTTAGATTATACACTGTTATAATAGTTATTTATAATAAGGTTTTAAATGAGCATTTTAAATGTTTGTTTTATATGAATATATTTTAAAATATAATTTATTTATGGAATACAAAGCTGGATTTTCTGTGTCACAAGATCCTTCAAAAATCTTTCTAATATGCTGATTGGCACCTCAATTATTATAATTTTTTGAATGATCAAAGTCGTAAACAGCTATGCTGCTTTATATTTTGGGGTAAAAAGTTTTTTTTAAAGATTCTCTGATGAACAGAAATTTCAAAAGAACATTGTGAGACCTAACAAAAGACCTAAACAGAATTGTAAATGGCGTATTTCACAACATGACGTTCCAAACATCGTTTCTAGAGTCATCCAGTCCTCAATTATCACATTGCAAGCCTATATAAGCAGCATCCCTCCACCTCCCCAGCTCCCCCTGTGTAGTTTGAGGGGGCAGGAGTGTTGAACTTGGTGCTTGAGCTGAGCCTCGGGTTTTAGCCTCTATCGAGGACAGCAAGCCAAGTCAGAACCGGATGGACAGGCAAACTTGTAAAATTACTATATTATTATGTCTTTCGAAAGCATTTCAAAGCTTTTGACCAATTTGTGTTTAAGTTGTATATGAAGAGTTCATTTGAAAAAACAGATAACTCCATTTATGTATAATATATTCAGAAATCATGTTTTTTTTTTGTTCATTGCACATTCCAAGTAACATCAATAAAACATCAATAAAACTGCAATTGGGTTCTTTTGATTAAGTAATAATCAATTCAACAAATACAGGTAATTACTAAATGAAAGTTCATTGAAAGTATGTTTTTTTTACATTAAACTTTTTCTCTTTTTCTCTCTCTCTCTATATATACACATATATAGAAAAAGCAGATAACAGCATATTTGTTTTATAGTTTAAAAAACACAGATGAAAATGTAGAAACCGGACAGTGGCAGTTTTTGTGATCTGTGATCCGTTTTAGCTTTTATTTAAATTTTACGCCCTGAAGAAGCTATCACAGGTTCATCAAGTTCGTCGAAATCATCCATCCTAGTCAGCTTTGATGAAACTGTTCAGCTCGTGCGCCTTTTCAAAGTGAAAGTAGCCTTGTCACGTGACCTGAATACAGCGAGCTGATTCGCTAAATTGGACTTATCGGTCCAGTCGCGATGCCTTAAAAGCGGACAATATCGTCTTAGGGTTCAAATCACGGTACATGAGGAGAATAATGCAAGGCAATCAGCTCTTTTTTTAAGTGCTGCTTATCGGTTTTTGCAAATGAAAACTTTTTATCAAACAGACTTCTTATTTGCATATATATTAAGTATTTTGACATTTTTGCTGTAAAACAAGACAAACATAGTGATTAAAAGAAAGTTTTTTTGTTTTTGGCATTGGATACTGTGTATACCATTTGTAACACCATACTGATATCATCAACATAAAGTGCAAATGAATTCAAGTACTGTGAGCAAAATACCCATTATTTTAAAGGACGAGTCAAGACTGAAGGCAACAAATAGACCTTGACTTCCCGAGTCGTGACAGGCCTGTACTGTAATACTGGGATGGAGCGTTGATCTGTTCCAGCCGAAACAGGAAGGCAGATTTAGGCTGGTGATAAGTCACTCATGTGGTATCTGAAGGGAAAGCTGTGTGCACTGACCTGGACGACATTTCCCAAGTCCATATGCAGATCTACGCAGAGCTGCGATGCTTTTGGGAGATGCTTGGGTCTGCTCATTCGCCACTCATGATGACATTCTTTACGAACCATGATAACTATGATAAGGCAAAGGCACTTGAATGATATTTCCCTATCAACCCCGTCCGTTCTACGAAAGGGTTGTTTTGGTCATCCACGACTACATCCAACTACAGAAAACTGGATTGTTTTCACTTCATAAAGGGTTCGGTATTGTGTGTGTGTGTTTTCTTCGTACTCTTCACAATGTTTGACAATATAAAAGAGCAAGTTGTAAAAATATATGTTCTCTGGAATATAATAAAAGTGTTGTTCCTGTACATGTTTTCTTTCATCACTCTTTGAACAGTTATCTACAGATTTCATACATTTGTACAGCAGATAGGCAAGCATGGCTTATATATCCTCAGAGAGGCTTGTTCACTGAAAAGTGTCGGATTGTTCCGGAAGGGAAACGCTCTTCTCTTTCATGTATTTTCAGCTGAAATGCTGTGACGAGCCGCGGTCGTAGTTCACGCAAGAAGTGCATCATTCACACCATCATGCATTACATTCAGACTCATTACCGTAACTGCAGGATTACTCTCGCGACGGTTGGGGTGCGATGAAGGGCAGTCTGTCTCCTCGTTGAGCTGGAGGCTTTTGCACAGCAAACTGTGAGGGTCTGGCTTTGATTTAGAGGGTGCGGGGTAAATCATTATTGCTTATTGCTTACAAAGAGTGCAGATCTACAGCGGCAGAAACGTCCGGGCGTCTGCCGCCCGCATCCAACGAGCGAGGTTTAGGGATATCCACTGGCTGCGACAGCTCTTAGATACTCTTTTTGTCTTTCATTCATTCGTTTTAGGGCAGAGGTGTGATCTGCAGGCAGGTAATGGGCAGGTCGTCATTGGGTGGAGAGGTCAGAAGGTCAGGGGTTAGTTGCCAGTGGTGGCTGAGTGGGTTAGAGAGACAAACGAACAGAAAAGAGGGAGGGAAACAAGGAAAGGAGGAAAGAAACAAAAGATAGAGGAGATTAGTTTCAGCTAGTGAAAGCAGGATGACAATATGAAAAGTATTTATAAACCAATCACAAACAGGCTCTTGATTTAGTCGAGGCTCCCCACAACAAAGCTTTTATATCTTAGCAGCGTTGAGCTGAGACAGAAAACAGTAAGAGTGGACGATGCAGTTACAAAAGGTGGTAATAAGTGTAATATACTGCATATACTGTATATTCATATTTAACCTGGCTCAATTAATTTAATTTAATGTGAATTCATTAATATATAATAAGGCCTGAAACTAACAGCACTCTCTATATAAAGTTACATATAAATATATATAAAATTACTTTATTTACATACATACAGTACACTCATATGACATTATACTTAAAAGCAATTTTCTTTGTTGCAAAAAAAAGTAACTATATTGTCGATTGGCTATTTATGTAAAGTAGGATATGATTATGTCCAACTTTTCACATACAAATAGGTGATGAATTCTAAATAGAAAAGTTATCGTCCAACTCTAATATGCTCAAAGCGACAATACGACATGATATTAAGATATATCTTAACGTTAACATCAAGATTTTCGCGAAAAGTCATATACAAATAAATGTGTGGGTCGACTGAATGTGAGAGCCGTGGAAGAACTGTTGGTCTTCATCTTTGTAATATGGTAAAATCATGAGGTAAAAGCATGATTTTACACACAGCATGAGGAACAGCTTATCCGGACAGGTCACGTGTTAAGAAGGAAGAAATCAAGAGAGAAAACACTCAGGAATACGACTGTGGCATATGAGTCTAATGGTTAGTAGCAGTCAAGTGAATGGACAGATTGAAGCTATTCGGTCACACTAGGCTTTAAACATAACGGGATTCAGTTAAAGCATTGAAAATTCTATTGAATTCAAATAGATTCAGTTTAACTCAGATGCTGGGTTTGGATCTAATTAGTGATCCCTGCTTCGAGATCTCCACGATTTCCAACACAATCTCATGGTAATTCATTGCTGTTTTATTCACGGCTAATTTGCACACTGTAAAAAAAAAAACGGTAGCTGGAATTCAACTGTAAAAAAATACGTTAATAACATTTTAAGTTTTATGTTAAATTTACAGTTAAATATAGTAATTTCATGAACTGATCTAATATTGAAATACTGAAATCGAATTCTGGAAATGTCAGTTAATGTTTTCCCCTGTAAATTTCACAGGAACCATTTAACAGGTTTTTACCGTCAAAATCACAGTCATTTTTTTACAGTCTTTAGTACTTTTTCATATAATCTGTTGCGATGGCAGATGTTTAGCATGGGTCTATAAATCATACAGATTCACACAAAATCGCAAAACACGCAGCAGTAGAATCGGAAAAAATGTAATTTATTTGCACTGAGCCGAGTGGTTTGGACCCTCTATTGCTTAAAAGACTTCAGATGAGGTCACTGCCCCTTAACTTCGTACTACTAAAAGAGAGAAGTTCCAAGCATATGCTAAGGGTCGGAGCGAGTCTAGTGTGACCGGCCGTGAGAGAGGCAGCTGCTAATGAAATGAGAGGAGAGGACAGTCAGCGAAGGTTACCCGACTGCTATTAAACACTAGAGCTCTTAAGAGGTTCCAGCATTAAGCCGAGAGTTATGATGGAAATGGAAGACCAATGCTTTTCTTAGGAAGAATCGAGGCATTGAGAAATTTAGTCAGAAATAATTTAGGGCCAGAACAACCGCTGGTGGGTTTTTTTACTCAATAAAATGTTTTATTGCCTTTTGAAATTCTTTTTTCTTCTTCTATTTACAACAACATAAAAATCTTGGCTTTAATGATACAAAGCAACACTACAAGGAATTCTCTAGCATAATAGCCATGGAAACTCAAGCTGTGGGACTTTTAGCCATTACCCTCAGCATTGCAGACTACTGATAAATCACAGGACACATAATATAAAATGCTTTTGCATATAAACATTGAAAAAGTCCTGTCATTCATATATAAAGCCCTAACATATATATCCAAAAATATAGGAAATTTTCTAACATGGTGCTATAAAGCTGCTATGATGCATATTTTTCTTTCCTACAAATAGCCCTCTATAATACCATTGCTATCTCTTCCAAAATACAAGTAGAATTTGACAATTCATATACATTCCTGCTTTATATATTTTTTTGATATATATTTTTATAGATATTTTAAAAGCCACAAGTAAATACTATTTTCTTTTCGACAACAAAAATAAAAAGAAGCTTACAGTAAAACATAAAAAAGGTATCAAGTGGAGTTGTTTTTTTTCTTCTTAAATGCATTTATACTCTGACACGATCACATCCACAGAGTGCCGCTGACATTATCGTCCACTCGGCAGTGGTCAACCGTAAGACTCGACAGACTCGTTTCAGTTTCATGGTCTGAGGTTTGATGTAGGTTTCACTTTTTCAACATGTCTACTCGTGAAGAGCAGAGGAGATGAAGGTTTCTGACGTATTCAGTGCAAAATAATAGAATCTCTTTATCAAATGAGGCAAATATTGACAGATGGAAATAATAATAATAATAATAAAATAAGTAAACAGCTGAAATAAAAAAGTGATTCGTGTGGTCCAGTACAAATGCACAGACTGGAAATCTGGAAGCTCTGTGCAAATGGGTTCTCAAAAGTAGATTTTCTTCAAACAGTAGTTCCGTTATATAAAAAACATGTATAGCACAAAAAGGAAATGAAAAACAAAACATTAAAAGAGAGGAAGCAATTTCAGTATCTGATTTGCTTGATAGGCTATCTGTGGTCATTTTGCCAGCTTAAGCAAACATCTGTAACAGTAACCACAAATACACACACACACACAAATACACAATGTCTAACCTGCGCAAACTGAATTTATATGCAATTAGATGCAGGGGGATATTGGCAAGATTGAGAGCTGATTGTGTAATTGTTTCATAGTGATGAGGTGATTATTGCACCATGGATGCTTTGTCAAATCATTACACATTTTAACGCACTCATTAAAGTAATCATTCATGATTATTGTGAACATGTGGTAGCGAAAAAAAATGAAAAGCAAATTTTAAATCGAATTTAAACCTAGAAATCATTTTGGATATGAAAGACCGAAGATTAAGATGCTCATATTAAAATCATACTGGATAACATGATCAGGTTTTATAATATAATAATAATATATAAATATATATATATATATATATGTATGTAGAAAGAGAAAGAGAGAGATCATTTTTTAGAATATTTATAGCATATTTTTGTCTAACTAGTGACATCACAGATTACATAACATATTATTATTATGAATATTTAACCAATTAATTAACAAACATTAAAATGATCCAACTCATCCAATTACTTATTACACATGCTGATAGTGACACAGCTTTAGTGAGGGAAGAAATTCTATTCTTTAAAGCCAAAGTGTTTAATTTCTAGTGTCATCAAACAGAACTGCATTAAATAATGTCATTGTCGTTTCGACCTACAAATGGCTTAGTATTAATGACTGCATTTATTTTAACACTGACAAAATGATGCGGCTTTAAAGATCTCCTAATGGCATTTTTCTGTTTTGAAAAGCCTATAACCTATTGATAGTGAATGCAGATTTGAACACTTACTGCTATCGCTGCGATATTTATTTGTATATCCACACACTACATGTAATTATAAACAGTCACTTTAGCTCATTTGGAGAGGACACATTCATGATCTATTCAAAAGGCTCCTGAATGTTTCAAAAGTTAATATATATAAAAAGCCTGTTTAGTGTTTGCATAACTACAGAGAACTACAAAAG
>JAUCMU010000024.1:2323493-2337431 GCA_032275025.1 Enteromius treurensis
ACAAAAGCTGAGTGTAAATGGGGTGAATAAAGCCCATGTTCACACGAATAGCTCCATTATTTGTCATCAACATCATGCTGAAATCATAAGGTCATCAAAATAATGGAATGAAGTCAACCACTCCACCTGCGCAGGAAAGACCACGTGTGTGTGTGTGTGAGTGTAAAGTGAAGGCTTTTAAACAAACACACCATATTAAACAGCAATGCGTACTGAATTCAAGCTGTGTATGGCACGTTTCTTTTAACATGCTCAAACCGCACATGCTTCACAACAGATCAGGACCAACAGTGAGTTGCTACTGGTAATGAGTAGAAGCACATGAACTAAACTAACCTCTGTCTGCGGTCACTACCCTTTGGTAAGGATGGACGCGCATTTCGTGCCTTCGAACTTTAGTTGTCACTGCACCTGCTTGGATTGCAATAACATCACCAAAAAAACAACAACAAAACAGATCAGTCAAACCTCACAGTCTTCAAATCATCCCCAATGCGTATTGACAAACGCAACTCATTTAAATTATACAAGTTAAGGCACAAATAATACTCCCCCCCCCCCCCATGTGTTATTATCTCAACACGTGTTTGTACAAAATTCAAACATGGTTTCATTTGTCCTCTGTGGATCTGTGGGTTTTTGCGTAGCTTGGATACAGTATGACAGACAAGAGTGCACACTCTCAACGGGAAGCTTTACTAGTCACGTAATCTTGCGCTGGAGCGACAGTGTCTTTAAATATAATACTGATAAAGTCGCTCTCTGAGAGAGAACAACATTTAGGCACATCTGCTGGAGTACAAAATAAAGGGAGAATCGATATGTGTGGCAATGAATTAAGTGATTAGTAAAGCAGAACAATCGGTTTTTCGAGGCCTAGCAGTCAGCGGCACGGTAACAGGTGGGAGTATGGAGGCATACGTACGGCATTACAAGCGCAGCCGCTGAGGGCTCTGGGAATAGCCAGTGTAAACGAACAGGAGCGTGTCTGACTGACTGACTGCTAGGCCAGATTCATGCTCTGAACAAACATCACTCAAAACCAACAAGGCAGCCGTGAAACCAAAGCGTGTGAATGTTAACACTCGGATCGGATGAGGGGCTCAGTGAGGATCCTGGGAAACGCGTTTAACCTTTCGTGGGGAAAGCCACGCCTAAAGAATAAAGGAAGGGAAGGGGAAATTAGTGGCAGGACTGACGGTCCTCTGGGAAATAACACACACCACAGTCAGACGGAGCACGTTTTAGGACAGTTCGTGAGGCGATGGCACTGGGAGTATCTCAATAAAACCCCTTTTTTTTATTAAATGTTGCAATTTTAATGTTTTTGAGAGAAGCACGCTGAGTCTACGCTTGCTACATTTATTTGATCGCAAATACGATGAAAACATTAGTATTGTTACCATTTCTCCAATCTTCGATGTCACATGATCTTTCAGGAATTGTACTAAAATATGCTGATTTGCTGCTCACAACATTTTTTTTTATAATTATTAATGTTGATGTTGTTTTGGGATTTTTTTTTTATGAATATAGAACAGCATTAATTTAAAACAGAAATATTTTGAAACATGATAAATCTTTTTGATGTCACTTTTGCTGCAGTTTAATGCATCCTTGAAGAAAAAATATAAAAAATTTATATATATATATATATATATATATATAAATATAAAAATCTTACTTCCCCCAACATTTAAATAGTAGTGTATGTCTGAATCATATTTCAACCAAAAATCTAAAATGACATTATATAATAAAATAAAGCTTTTCTTTGTATTAAGATATTTTGCGAAGTGACATAAAACAGTTTTTTTTGTTGCTTTTTTTTAATCTATATTTTTAATAATTTTAATTGCTTTTAGAAGAACTGTAAAACTGCAGTGCAATACTATTATAATCGCTTATTTCTTTGCATAACAGTGAGGAAAACATTTTTAAACTTTGGGTTTCATGCTAAAAAATTGCTATTTGGATATATTTGCTGATAAAATTTGTAACAGCTTAACATCTGTTATTAAACAAAATACCCAATGTAGTAACTAAGAAATGACTTTACTTATTAATTTATCATACTACTTTTTTGTCAAAGGCCATATTTGTATTCACGCTTAAATTTAACTTACGCATGCTGTTTGAAAAAGGCTTTTAGGAAATGATATGTAGTATATTATAGTGTTATAGTATATTATGAAAATGTGTTCGGTTGTCACAAAAAATAATCTGAATTTGGGGTAGACTGTAACCTAAACATGTTGTTAAGTCTTTGTAAAAAATATTATAAGCCAATATCCTCAAATATATTATATATTGTGACTATGCCATTTTAGATTTTAAGCCTAAATGCCCCACCAGAGTGCTCTAAACTGTCCTAAAAACGGCTCGATTTTAATAATTTCCCTCCCAATTTAAGCAGCCCCCCATTTGAGCCCCACTGTCCCCTCTCCATCCTCATGTTGCCCCTCCTGATGCCCCTCACCCTGATGTGGCCCGCTCAGACTGAGGGATGGGGGTCATCCAGAAAGGCTTGTGCAGCAGTTTGGGGCTCAGTGCTTTGTCTCCCTCATCATTGTACACATAAAAAAAACTAAAACATCACATTACAGATAAAAACAAAAGTACAAAACCAACAACAAAAAAAAGAAAAACAGAAAAACCAAAACCATGATTCAAAGTAACAGACAGAATGAGGAGGCCGGGGAGTCCAGCCAGTCCGATAAGAGGGAGGCGGGGCAGGGGTGTGTGTCTGCGGTGTGAGGGAGGGGCTTGTCGGAGGGGGCGGGGGGAGAGAGGGGGCACTTTAAAAGGGAGGCCGACCGGTTGGCTCTCCGCGCTGGACTGTGATGGGAATGTGACAGGTCTGAAAGCCCAGGTAGAGGGGCAGCTCTTCGGCCTTTGAGGATGCTGTATAGGTCACACAAGAGAAAAGACAGGGTGAAAACCTCCCCTCAGCTCTCCCACCCCTAAAACATCCCATCTGTTGCAGGACATTTACACACACATGAAGATTCTGTCACTGGAGGCTTCACTGCTTCTGCCTTAATTAACTCAAAGGGGAAAAAATTATGCGCACAGTTATTATGATTATTATGGTAACCAGCACCAAAAGCAGATTTTTCATTGGGTCTTCTGTAGGAATTGCCATCTTCCAAAGCCTGCCACTTTCTTCTTAGAACTTTCGTAACTTTTAATCTAAGAAGATTTTGTGAATACGGGCCAAGATTATTTATAAATATATATGACGCACACATTTTTTTAGAAGTAGTATCAATTACAGTTCATCACAAATGGAGTTTACTACAATATGTTGTTATTGCAATTATATTAGTATAATGCATTTCGGCAGAAAATAACATTTTGTGAATGACGATACGTTTTTTTTTTTTTTCAGATCGAAGTTTGGAATATTTTCATTAATTTTTGAAAGGTTTATGCTAAAATGCCTGAAAGTAGTTTTGTAAACACATGTACATTTTTATTCTTATTTTTTTTAAGTGTATTTTTTAAAATAAAAAAATAAAAAAATGTCCAAACCTTATTAAAACGTAATACATTTATTTTTATATATTTTTTTAATTTATTTCATACTAAGTATAATATATAAGTAAAATATTTTAGACTAAGTTTAAAATATAAGACTTTCTGCTATAAAAAAATGTAACTTTACCACAAAAAAATGGCCATGATTTTAACTGTAAAAAACTGTGAAATGGTTAACGGTAAATTCCTGTAAAAACCATGAACTAACATTTCATGAATTCCCTGCATTGAATTTAAAATTTAAATTTTAACTATGTTTCTTAGGTTTTCTTATCAGTTCTGTTTATTAGGGTTGTATGTTACATGTAATGTTGTTAAATGAATGTTTATTATATTATTTACTTTAATGAGTCTCATCATGATGGTGTTCAGTGTTTGTGTGAATGACTCTGAGCCTTTCTATATATGTTCATATCTAAAAGCTGCTTGTGATGGGCTTTGGTTCATCATGTGACTTTCTAATCATCACCTGCATTCAGTGCTTATCGGTGTATTTAAAAGCTACAAAACAGATTACAGTGCTTTAATAGGTTGGTATATTAACATTATATCAGTTCATGAAATTACGGTATTTAACTGTAAATTTAACTTAAAACTGTAAAACCTAAAATGTTGTTATTATTTTTTTACGGTCGAATTCTGGCAAACCAAAATTGCCGTTTTTCCCCCCGTAAATCTTAAGGATTTTTTACAGTGAAGTTTAGTATACCAAAAGTACAACAGTAACTTATGTTACAGCAGTATACTAATCATGATATAAATGTATTTCAAATGCATTTTAGTTTATTTATTTCTCACCGGGGAACTGATAACATTTATGTCTCTATCTTGTGCCGCACATCACTGCTCATTTGCATAAACTAATTTGCATGAACTTTTCTCAACGTTGCTTTATCGCTGGTCACGCCCACACCAGTCCCTGTCAATCACAGCACTGGGAATCATCAGCTGTCACTGTAAATAACTGTTGTATGTGTGAACGTGCTATAGCAACCTTCTCTCCACCCAAGAAACATCCACCTACAGACAGTGTAAGGCTGGTACAGTCCTATAAGGTCTGTGTTGCGAGCTCAATAAACATACTTATTGAACAGGAGCTAAACCCTCCTTCATCTGCTCTAATTGGACACGCTGCTCTTGGCATTGGGATGGGCTATTTGTCGCTGCTCAACTTAACATCGTGCCTTTGGGAGAAGCCAGTGTTAAACTGGCAGAATGCTGTTGGTAACATGATATTCATAATCGGCTTTTCTCAAGTGCTTTAATGAAGCCATACAGCTTGTGTGGAGTGGAGAGGACAGGGCTTTTGAGAGAGAGTGCTCTCATTATTCATATAAAGCCAGTAGAGCACTTAAAAGCCAAATCATTTATGCAAACATTTCTTAAAAGGATTTTTTCCCTTTTTTTGTGATAAAGGGGGACTTTTTATGACGCTAAATGGATTAAGTGGAAAATACTTGATGCATTGTTGTTTGCTCTTTTATATTAGTGCCTATTACCTGCTTCTGTGACAGAAGAAGCTGGTGGTGCTGGTGTCCCTGATGGGGGAAACCAGAGACTTTTCGTTGGTGTAGGATTTGTGTGTTGGGGGTTATTTAAGAGGAATGGCATAGGGTAGGGGTGGGCTGTATGACTCAAATCATACATTACTGCATAAAACCTTTTATAATGGTACGGCAATATATCACAGTATACTTAAAGAGATGGAAGGTACTTCATCTTGTTGATATTTTCTCTTCATGTACACTAAACAAAAAGATCAAGGGCCGGATTCACTAAATGTAATTAGGAATAAAATGTGCCTAAAGAATAAAGATAAAAATGATTAGCATTTCCGTACCTTAGAATTAGAATTCATGAAAAGGTTAGTGAGAAACAATATTCCTTAAAATGGTTCACCCAAAAATTAAAATTACCCAAAATATACTCATTCTCAGGCTATCCAAGATGTTGACAAGTTTGTTTCTGTATCAAACTGATTTGGACAGAACCTTTGCAGTGAATGGGTGCAGTCAGAATAGGTTAGGGTCCAAACAGCTGATAAAATATCACAATAATCCACACCACTCCAGCCCAACAATTAACATCTTGTGTAATGAAAAGCTCTGTGTTTTTGAGAAACACATTCATTAACACACTTAATAACACATTAAGGCACTTTATCTTAAAATCTTCACCAAAATACCCTAGTAAAAAAGTTATAAAATAGATTTATTTCATACTAAGTATAGGTCAAATCAATAAACATATTTACTGACAGATAACTCGATAACGTAGTGAGATAAAAAATTGAATTCAACTTTATTTGGAGTATTACTTGTGCACAATGCATATTTCTTATTAATAAGCCTACAATTTTTGTTTATGTCACATTGTGGAATATTGCCCTTTAAATGCAAAATATATAGAGTGTACCTAAAGTCTACTTGCAATGGTTCCACTTTAGCACAATCAAAAATACTAAGTATGTCTTTAATGAGAAGCTTCAGCACAATTAAAGTGCATTAAGTCCAAAATAGTTGTTCCAATTTAGCAGACTAAAAGTACAATTGCATGGGATTTTATAAAGTACACAAATATGAAAATGTATTTGTAGTATACTAAGCATGAAATAAATGCAATTCAAATACATTTAAGTATATTTATTTTTCACTAGACTAATCAAATAATGTATTAAACTGTTTCCTCCATTAAAAATTCCCATCTCTTGTTGTCCTCTCGTGCTAAGATACGTTCTCACTTGGCATATTTCTCTCCTGATTCACACTTTTTATTTTTTATTTATTTTTTTTACTGAAGAAAGCAATATTGTGAACAGAGGACACATATTTTAGTCTGAAGCAACATCAGTTTAAGGTATAAAGCGTCTTAATAACAGATTTGCTTCTTACAAACCGGAGTGGATTACTGTGATGTTTTTATTAGCTGTTTGGACTCTCACTCTCTGTCAAAAACTCACATGGTTTAATTGGTCATATGGCCCAACCCTAGTGTACAGCCTCTTAAGACATGAGAGTCCACAGCCCACGCTAAAAGAGGTCCTGGGGGTCATGTAGTGGAACAGGTGTAGCTATGCTTACCTAAAACCCCGCTGGAATCGATAGGGTACTCCAGGATAGAGGTGGCGGGGCCCAGTGTGTAGGGGTACTCATAGGGCGTTGCGTAAATCAGGCCTGACTCTGGACCGGGCTGCACTAGGGTGGCGGTTGCCGGGTGGGCCGAGCCGTTGGGCATGATGGTCTGGATCTGGCGGATGAGGGGCATGATGGTGGGCCCTGCGGGCGTAGGCGTGCGCAAGGCGTTGGGCGGCAGGACAGGTGCTGGGCCGGTGATGATCCGAGGAGCCTGGGCGCTCGCTGCAAGAGAGAATGCAAGGGCAGCTGTGGTGAGCGGAAAAATGTGAGGGTAGGGGTGGATGAAGACGGGTGGGGTCGGGACAAAAAACACAAAAAACGTCAGTACCATGCACAGGCAAACACTGGACACAGAGCATGACAGCGATGCTACTTAGCTATTCATTAGTAAACAAGGCAGGGGAGGAGCCAGTGCGTTCAGCTCCACAGCGCTTCAGTATTATTTACTGAAGCAGCAAAGCGAAGAGGAGGATGTCACAACATTCAGTAAATTAAGGAAACCTTGTTTCCGTAGATAGCAGTGCAATGTTCTCTATTCTTTCAGCTCGTTAGCTGCTCTTTAGATGTATGTGCTAATTCTGGATCACAATACCGATACACTTGTCAGAGCATTTAACAGGGAATCAGGGCTACTTGAGAGAGGTTTGCTGAGAGCTGCGCTTACAAAGGCCTCGAACAATACCGTCTCTGTTTGCTTGAGAGGAGGTGAAAGCTTACGTGATTTGATATTGGCGTCTCTGTAGGTGCCGTTAAGAATGGCCAGCTCCATCAGCTGCATCTTTTTCAGACTGTCCTCGCCTTCAGCCTGACGGGATAAAAAATGCATAAAGATGTCAAAAACAAATGCACACAAACTAGCGTGAGCGCCTATTCACACTACAGTTAGTTTTGGATTAATCTTGGACATAAGTTCGGCTGATGCATTGCAAGCACAGTGTGTGCTTAATATGTGTTCGTGCTCTTCTGTGGTGGTAATAAACCTCAGTACCAGAGGGAGTGATACAGTTTCCTTTAAATGTGTGTGCCATCAAAACTGATGTAGGTACTCATGTAGGTAGCTATAAACATGTTGACAGTTTAAATAACTAAAAACGAGAAACTAATTTTTGCTTTAATAAGTGCACTTTGATTTGTTGACTAATGCACTTGATTTAAAATTGAACTGTAGTGTGTTATTCAGTATTTCATAGTTAAATATTAAAAGTTAGTTAAAGGTACTAAATTGCAAATATATTTAAATACTAACAAGTTTCAATAGAAATGATGTAAAGCATATTTTAGTTTACCATAAATAAAGTAACAAGTAATAAAGCAAGTAATAGACCCATGGGTAGAAAAACAGACCAAATACAAAAATATGCAATTCCTTATGAACAATGCTTTGGTACTTTGACCTTCAAAAGCTAAGTCCTACTTAATTTGCCTACTAAATTCTGACTAATTGCAGTACTAATTTTAATTATCACCCATTTTAATTAAATTGCAATTAGCGTGCAATTACATTGTTCACACTTAATTATATTATTATTCCATAATATACATATAAAAAAAAATGCTTATTCTGTTATTCACACCCTAGCTTTTTTTCTTGTTCAAATCTAACAAAATCTCTCAAAGTCTCACAAAAGTTTACCTCGTTTTCGGCCAGAAATATACTCTAGAAATATGGCAAGATAAATGGTCTGTTGTACATACTTAATGTGTGTTCTTGCTCTACTGTGGCGGTAATAAACCTCAGTACTCAAGGGAGTGATAGGGTTTCCTTCAAAAGTCTGGGCCATTAAAACAGATGTGTTAGTATTCGGGTAGCAAGCTACGGACCTGCTGATCATTTAAATAACTGTGCTCAGCAAGATTTTCTCCAAACTACTGATCGCCCGTGGCAAAAGACAACCGAGAGAGAAAACTAATCACACTTACATTACATTAATGCCTGATATAAACATTAAGCATATAAATACTTGTGCTGGATTATCAACTGCATTCAGACACTTTTTTACGCATATAGGCTAAAAGCATGAAATCAAGCTTCCAAAACTAGCATTTGAATTCACAAACAACGCACAGTTTATGTTTCAGACTGAGCCAATACAAGTATGATGAACTACTGTACATTGTCTAGAAGTGGGACAGTACCTCAGCTGTTTTCAAAATGCATCTGTATCTGTTTAATGAAATGATTTTAACCAACCACCTTTAAAGCTGGCACAAAAAAAATAAAAAATGCAGTAGTCTTTTTTTCCCTTTTGTGATGTGTATTTTTGAAAAAGATGACTTGATTTAGTCCATTTTGAATTGCACTGACTATGGCCTAGAACAGCCTTTCTCAACCCTTACAGCTCCAATCCTAATCAAACACACTTAATCCAGCTAGTTAATGTGTTCGGGATTACTAGTAAACTACAGGCAGGTGAGTTTTATCAAGGATGGAGCAAAACATCACATGACATAACAAAATAGTTTTGTCAATCAATTTAATTGAAATATAAATATATAATATAATATAATATAATTTTTATTGCTATCAAACGATTATTTGCGAAAACCAAAATAAAAGTTTTTCTTTACACAGTACACACACATATATTATGTATATTTATTATGCACATACAAAAGCACACACATAGAGCTTATATTAAGAAAATATTTACATGTACATTTCTGCACCTGGTCTCATGGCATAAATGTACCTTGGTGCACTTTTCAGCGTGACATGAAATATGTACCAATAAGTACATACTGTATCACTGCAGTTCAAAAGAAATGGACACTAGAGGCAGTACACTCTTACACCTTTAATTCCTTTTCGCACAAAGTTACAGAGTTTCAATTAATAAAGCCTATTTTTCACACAGTTACTTAAAGAATATCATGTTATGACTTCAAAACAATATTAATTTGCTGGGAGAGCCTATTTCCAATATGATAGAGCATTAACTTTTGGCAACAGTCCACGGATATTTCAATAGTGAACCATCACAATATATACCTGAAGCAATGTAGTAAAAGCACAGCAATACCTAACTAGCGCCAGTGGACTTTTCTCTTTTAAACGGCGGTGAAATGTGCACAAAGGTACATAAAAACAGTGTTGCAAATAAGTGCACAGAAGTATGCATTTTTGTGAGACCAGGTCGTTCCTATCATTTATATTATATATAAATATATTTAAAATATAAACATGACATGTTTTATGCAAGTGTATTTCTATATACATAATAAATATACTAGGTAAATGCACAAATATTATATAAACAAAAACTTATTATATTCTTATTAAAACTAATTCTTATATAATTTTACTGTCTTTGCTGTGTTGCACTTGTTGCATCCAAATGTGACATGTTTTCGGTAGGGTCAGGAAAAAAGTGATGTAATAAAATAATAAATTGTAACTTGCTTATTTGTACAACACTGGAAGAAAGGGACAATGCATTCCATGTCCCTGAAATCACGTCTGAGCTCAGAAAGATCAGAGCTGGCCAGCATTCACTCCCTCAGTCAGTCTCTGTCCCGTGTGGAGATGAGTTACAGTAAGAGAGATGTATTTACTGCCCTGCAGCGCTGCTTCTCTACGAGGCCGGTCCCCTGCACCCTCCCGTCACCACCTCCCTGTGTATCTAAATATCAATACTTTATTAAGTCAAGCGTTAGCTGATGAATAGAGCCGGACAGAGCTGTTATAAATCACTCTCTGTCTTTATTTAATCAGCCTAATGCGCTCTGTCCTTGAGAAGCAGGCCTGTGAGAGAGCAGTGCTGCACATTCACTTATCAGAACCTGAGAACGAGGTGAGGAAGTTTGGGGGGAAAACTCTTTTCGGAGATGGCCTACATAGGAGAACTTATAAAAGTTATGTTATGAAGTTATGAAAAATGTATGTTATTTCTTACTGTGTTGTTGTTTTGATCTACAGTACTTCGTCCTGGTGAGCAGACATGCTTTATTAGTGATGACAGATGATGGGACCGCAGGAGGCTGTATCTCTTGTTTTGAGGAGGGTGAAGTGAGCTTGGTCTCATGGATAAAACAGAGTATTTAATGGCTAGGTATAGCGCTGAATAAGCGTTGGACGGCTGAATAATTTAATAAGGATTTTGTCAATTTTGTGTTAAAGCTATTGGTTCTAACAATTGTAAGGCAGTTCACAGAATGTGTGAAGATATTGTTAAAGGGATAGTTCAACCAAAATAAAGACTGTATGGGTTTCTTAAATGGTATAACTGAAGATGGTGCTTTTTTCACATTGGAATTGGAAGGTTGAGTCAACCGAATTGCATTATGGGATGTGATATTACATTAAAGGGATTGTTCACCTAAAACTGAAAATGTGATGTTTATCTTCAAACCCCCAGGTCATCCAAGATGTGACTTTGTTTCTTCAGTAGAACACAAACAAATCTTATGAACTCAAAGCGTTGCAGTCTGTCAGTCATATACTGGAAGTCAATGGCTACCAAAAGTTTCCAAAAACATACACAGACGAAACCAAATTAAACCCTGCGGCTCGTGACAATATATTGAGATGTTAAGAGACACGAAACGATCGGTCTGTGCACAAAACTGAAGGGTATTTATATAATCTTTTACCTCTTATACACCACAATCTCTTACTGTCCTTAGCTTCTTCACAACATCCAGAGCTCGACACTCTGGCACATACAGTAAATGCCTCATTAGTGACTGTTTCTATGGGCCGCGTTACATAAGGATTTATGTTTATATCTTCTGTATGTGCGAGAGCACGTTGATGCATCACATGCCGGATGTTGTGAATACTACCATACCCTTTGTGATTTCATCAGTGTGCAGTATGGGAATCACTACACATTCAAAACTGTAGGGTTGGTAAGACTTTTTCATGTTTCTAGAAGAATGAAGTGTCTTATGTTCACCATGGCTGCATTTATTTAAACATAACACCATAAAACCAGAAATATTGTGAAATATTATTACAGTTTAATAGAACTGTTTTCTATATAATTTAAAATGTAATTTATTCCTGTGATGGAGTAAGCTGTATTTTCAGCATCATTACTCCAGTCTTCAGTGTCACACGATGCTTTTATCTTATGATATGACTGCACAAGAAACATTTTTTCAAATCATCACTGTTGAAAATGCTGCTGTTTAAGATTCAGGTGTCTTTACATCATTTATTAGAAAAATAAATCTTTTGTAGCAAAAATTCTGTCACTGGGGGCGGTACCTTTTCAAAAGGGACATGTTTGTACCTAAAGGGTCCATTTTGGTGCATATTTGAACCTAGTAGGTACAAAAGTGTACCTTTCGAAAAGGCACTGCCCCAGTGACCGCTTTTGTACCTTTATATCTGACAGTGTAATATGATTAATGAACCACGTTATCCAATAAACGGTCTCGAAAGTGATTTTTTTAACATCATTTTGATCACTCATTTGACTGGAAGGACTACAATGAGACATTTTTACACATTATTACAATATTTGTCATTGATATTTGATCTTGTTTCTTAATAAACGTCAGCTGTTACACTCTACAGAATGCAGTATGCAACACTAGAATTCCATTCGGAACACCAGCAGCGTTCCAAGCTTGCAGTATCAAGAATGAGCCAGTGAGAGGTGCTGTGATGTCATCAAAGCTTCCCATGAAGACTCTATCGGTAGGGATTCTAACCTTCTCAGACAGTAATTTAAAAACCAGTCCGTATCATTACCCACACGAGCTAGCCCTGTTCGGCAGCAGATATACACTGAGCTGCATTTATTGTGAATTTTTCAATCTGTTATGCTTGGCCGCCCATCCGTTTTTTTGACCTACAAATCAAAAAGTGTTTTCCGGCTTGGTGGGGTTCGGCACTGATGACATCACACGGTTTTTCATACTTGCCGGTAATGTATTACAGCACATCTGACAATCTTTCTCCCTCTCTGCTCCAAGCCACAATCGTTTCTATGACACTCTGCGTTTTCCTGGCCTCTTCTTCTACGCTGTCCTTCTTTCATCCACATCTCTCGCTCTCTTTCTATGACAGCGTTGCCCTGGGCCCTTCCTGCTCAGATCGTGCACACTGACAGAACAAAGGGCCTCTCTCTCTGCACCAGAGCGGCCGTGTTAATGCGCGGGTCTCTGTGTGCAGATGCTCCAAGCTAACGCCGATGGCCCTGATCTCAGTGTAATATAAAGAGGGCCCCGGGAGGGCAAACTGCTAAATCAAATTCTCACCATTTGGCCACTGGCTTCTGAATGATTTTGCTACTTTTTTTTTTAGTTTTGCAATTTCTCTCATTCATATTTTTTCTCCTGTATGTGACTGGTAAACCCTGTTTCTGCACAGTTGATGTAATGGTATGTCATATGAATATGGTTTGAGTGATCTGATGAAAATCTTTTATACCTACATTACTGTTCAAAGGTTTGGGGTCTGATAAGTTTTTTAAATGTTCTTAAAAGAATCTTTAATTTGATAATACAGAAAAAAACGGAAAAAAAACCCCCAAAACATTATTATATCTTAAAATAACTTGTAATGGAAGTTGGTTTTTACCATGGGATAAAAAATAACTAAAACGGTAATTGTGAAATTTGATCTCATAATTCTGAGTTTATATGTCACAATTCAGACTCTTTTTTTTTTTATTTATATCAGTTTTTTGTTGAGTTTTTCTGTATGTTTTCAGAACCTCTATAAACTTTTATCTCTCTCTATATAAACTCACAAATGTCACAGTTATCATTTTTTTATGCATGTATCTCTCTCTGTGCATTATCGATGTATATTTCTTCTAATTATGTGGCAGAAAAACTATATTCCCATGTTTTATTTTAACACAAAACTGAATACAATTTTAAGTATCATTACTCCAGTCTTAGTGTCCCATGATGCTTCAGAAATCATTATGTAATATGTTGATTTTTATTCTTTTTTTATATTATCAATGCTGAAAGCACCATTAACTAGTTGCTTATTGATTGTTTACAAGTAACTATTAAGCACATATACTGCAGGACCATATTTTAAATTCCCAATCCTAGCCAATAACTAAATCTAAAAACTACCTTACTAACTATTAATAAGCAACAAATTAGGCGTTTAGGCAAAAGTCACAGTTAATGGTTTGTTAAAGGAGATAATTAGACCTTAAAAATAAAGTGTAACCAAAATGCTCATTTCTTTAAAAAAATGTACTGACTGTACAAGTACTGTATGCTCAGGTCAGACAGTGTAATATGCTTTTTAAGTCTGCTTGCATGAAGAGGAATCACTCTGGAGCTATTCAGA
>JAUCMU010000024.1:2337531-2360174 GCA_032275025.1 Enteromius treurensis
CAGGACCATATTCTAAATTCCCAATCCTAGCCAATAACTAAATCTAAAAACTACCTTTCAAACTATTAAAAAGCAACAAATTAGGCGTTTAGGCAAAAGTCATAGTTAATGGTTTGTTAAAGGAGATAATTAGACCTTAAAAATAAAGTGTAACCAAAAACTGTACAAGTACTGTTTGCTCAGGTCAGACAGTGTAATATGCTTTTTAAGTCTGCTTGCATGAAGAGGAATCACTCTGGAGCTATTCAGACTGGGATCACAATGACCTTTAGAACACAATGCCTGCCAGCCAACAACTTTCCATCACGGCCTGTCAGGCCTGCCCCTTCATCTCCTCCCCTCGCTCTCTCGAGCTCTGCTCCAAACCTAGTGAGCTGCCCTGGTTTCTAGACTATAGGTAGATGTCTCCTAAAGGGCCGGTCACGCTGACAGCCGTTAAATCACTGGAGGTCATCGAGTGTCTGTGCTCTTTGCTGCTACTCAACTGTATCACTATATTAACCTGTTTTGAGGGTCATTTGCATGAAGTTGAACTCAACTTCGTCTAACTTTGTTGCATCGCCAACGGTCGTTGTCGCTCATCTCGCTGGAAATCCTGAACTCTCATTAAAAATGAATGAATGCAGGTTGCTTTGTCTCTGTGCAAACCGCTGGCAATGTGAAGGCCCCTTCAGGCGGCAACCTAACTGAAACGGATCCTCATAAGTGACTGATTTGAAATGCTCTACATAATCAACAACACACAAACACTGTACCTCCAATGACGCACCAGAAATGCATTCCAAATAGAATTTGATATTAATTTAATGCCAAGTTAACAACGTGATAGCATACTGTACAAACACTATAACACTCACAAACTGAACAAACGTTTGAGGCTGATCTGATTTTATAATATTTTTGAATATAAAAACATTTTCTTTAGCTCATAAAGGCTGTGTTTATTCGGACACAAGTAAATGAATAAATAAATTAATCAACGTGTGGGAATACAGCTAGAAATTATTATAATATGCTGAACTGTTACTCAATAGACATTTTATTTTTATAAATGTTAAAAATGCTTAATATCTTGTGGAAACCATTTTATATATACGGTATATATTTATTTTTTCCTCAGGAGTCTTTAATGAATAGAAATCCTTAGGATTTACATATAACCTCTAAATATAGATATAGACCACTCAATAGACATTTTATTGTTATTAATGCTGAAAATGCTTACTATCTTGTGGAAACCATTGTGTATATATATATAATTATCTCCATTTTTTTTTTAATTCACCCTCTTTCTCCACATGTGTTTATTCTTTAGGCGTTTGTTTTTCTGAGATTGATGGATTTGTTGTTGTTGTGTGTGTGTTGAGTTAAGTGTACCTCTTGCCTGGAGGTCCTTCGGCCTTTTACTTTCTTTTAGATGTCACTTTCTGTGGACACGCATTTAACTTCCCGCCATCTCTCAAACCACTTAAAGTGATTGCTTTCTTTCTAACAAAGCAAAGTATGATCCAATTTTATACTTTCAAGTGATTTATTCTGTTACACGCTTTGTTTTATCTTGTTAGTAGCATTTCTCAAGGGCAAGGACATAAACCAAACCTGCCAAACACAGTTCAGACCATCACTGGTAGAACGGGAAGACTGAAGGACAGAGCAGTGATATAATTGTCTGAAGGAGGACGGGAGGACCTGGCGAGTGGAAACCGGACGCTAGTGCTCCAAGAACGCTAGCATCCCACTCACGGCGCACACAGCTGCTCTCTTACAACACAAAAAGACGGACGCTTGGCTTCCAGCCACGCCTCATCCCCTCGACAGGCCTTCCTGTCCCGCACCGGAACCCGCTGATTTATCTCACCCCGTCCCTCAACACTACAACTACAGGCCCTCTTCCTCACAGACGCCTTCCAGAGATAAACCTCGAAACAAAACTGAGTGTGCTTACATGTACAACAAACTTGGGTAACACTTTAGAATAGGTAACACTTGTTAACTATTAACTACAACTTTTCCCTCAATAAATTCTTAATTTGCTGCTAATTAATAGTAAGGTAGCTAGATTGAGTAATAGGTAGGATTAGGGATGTAGAATAAGGTATTAATATGTGCTTAATCAGCACTAAAAAATGAATAATATTCCAGTAACATGCATGCTAATAAGCAACTAATAGGTGCAACCACAAAATAAAGTGTTTCCCAAACTGTATTTCTATTAAACATCGGTCATAGTTAAGCATTTACGTGCAAATCATATACCGACAGCACAAGCAAATCATGAAATTTAATTTTGCACATTGACACTAATAAGCTGACAGATTTTGTGAATGCTCCCTCTGCCTTCCATTGGTCGGTTAAACAGATAGCCCCGCCCCCAATCTCACACTATTGGTTGGGTCCATGTTGCTGTGGTCAAGCTGGTTTGACCTTAAGCGCAGTAACGCTGCCTGGCTTTGTGACGATAAGCACAAACTTAAAATCAGCTGTGAATTTGATCATTTCACAGCTGCACATATGATAAGTCCTCCCCACAGAGACATAAAGACAACCAGAGATGCGTTTGTTGAGAAACAACACATATTTCCTGCTTGCGTTCACACGCTTACACACACATTCACAGATACAGTCATTGTGAAAATTAAAACTTCTTTATGAAAACAATTACAGTTTAATCCAATATTTATGCTGAGCCTGCTTGCCATACCTCTTGTAATTGGCTTGCCGATGTGAAGAGCACTTGTTAATTGAGAAGACAATTAATTAAGAACATTATATACTTCCACAAAAAGACAGAAGTACATGAGAAGTCCATCCCCTTGAACAAAACAGTACTGTGAAGGATTTGAATGGTTACTATTTTAATAGTATTTACATTGGACTCCAAGCAACCCACAGAATTACCATGGAACTTACATTTATGAAACTTCTTAAGAACAAAATGTACCACTGTAATACAATTTTGAGCATGTTTATGTTGTGGTATATTTTAAAAAACCAAGTATTACCATGTAATACACTCACTACAGTAAACACAAAGGACCACACAATGGATTACCATAGTAATATATCCAAACAAATAAGTGGTACTTGGTACATGGTATAAATCATACTTGCAAGTAATAATATTTTACTATATTACTGTATTTTATATCACATAAGCCATGGTATTTACATACTTTCAAGAGCATCATGGTACATTAAAATAAAATAAAATAAAATAAAATAAAATAAAATAAAATAAAATAAAATAAAATAAAATAAATTAAAATTAAATTAAAATAAATAAAAATAAAAATAAAAATAAAATAAAAAATTAAATTAAATAAATTTGACTTGACTTGAATTGAAAAAAATAAATAAAATTAAATAAAATTAAATTAAACACTTAAAAAATAATTTAATTATTTAATCTAATTTAATTTTGACATTTACCATGTAATTTTCATAAGTATTACGGTTGGAGCTGTGTGCATACATATACATATAATGTACAATACAGTAAGAAAGTACTGTAGTATAAGGTAAGTACATAGAGTAGGGTTAGGTTTAGGGGGTAGGTCCATACATGAATAACAGGACTGTAAAATAAAGCAGCATTGTTTATACACCATGGTACTGTATCTCAATACGATATGCCACGGTGTTACTTCCTAACCCTTAATTAAAAAATACCACCATGTCCAAATAAACAATGGTAATATGGTAGTCTTTTTTAGTGCCAGACTGTGAATACTTCAGCTATGCTTAATTGACTTTTGCATCCTCCACTAAAACTTCAGGGTAAATTTAGGCACATAAATGAGTGCAAAGATCATGAGCTCTATTCTTTCTCTGAACACCCTCAGGTTAAAGTTAGACTGTAGGTTATTTTGGTAGGAGGCAGGGAAGTAGCCTTTCCTGGATGTGAGGGAAAATACTCAGGGTCACAATGGCCCGAGAGAGAGTGAGTGAGAGAGAGAGACTTGTGTGTGTACACTCATGACAGTATGTGAACATGCATGAATTCAGCTGCAAACCTGTGGGAGAACGTAGAGCTTACAGTCTTAGACAGTTTTCTGCACATGAGGTTTCATGTTAATTGGCTTTGATAGAGGGAAGTAGTGCAAGCGTCCCTGGTGCCAAAACTCAGCGTATGAGTCTGCGTCTGTGTGCATACAAATACAGGCTCTGCCGAATAAAATCCTCATCTGCTCTGTGGCCCATAAACAACAGTAACACAGTAAGCAGACAGGATGGCTTAGGAGTATTAGACAATAGAGTTCACACAGAGACGTGCAGTCTGGTTCCAGAGTAAACTGTATGTTAATTCACTTCAATCCTAGTCACGTGATTTGGAAGTGACGGGATGACAGGCAACATCAGTAAAATGCTTCTCAAACAAGCCCTAATATCGAAAACTTTTACTCATAATTTGTCATTTTAATCAGTCTGTCTTGCTTGGGGAAACAAACATGAGCACATTTAATCAAGCTAAGCATTTCTGACATTTACTGGACTGTGAAGGACAGTGAAAAGGAAATTTAAAGGAGACTATCTAGGAGAACAGGATTGAAACAAAGCAGAATTAAAAAGAGTATGCAAACATACTGTAATGTGTATAACACAAAGCGCTTTCCTAATTCCATTATACCTTCTCCTGAAACTAAGCTGTAAAAATAAGTTGTTCTGTATTGATGCCTGAAAGTACACTATTGAGTCTATGTTCGCAAAACATGTCGAGCAGCTTACAAATGCCTACTAGCAACTAGCGGTATAATGACTTTTAAAAAGTATTAAAAATGGTCTGTTTAGTTCCGAGGATCAATGAGACGGTGGATCCTGTTATGTAAAACTAAATTAAATAACGTTGACAATCATTCGTAGACTTCAGGAAAACAAACGCTAGTATATGGCCCTTTTTAGTCTTCCAAACGGTTGACTGTCGCCACTGACATCCATATGTTTAACATATTCTGAAAGTCAAATGACTAATTGGTTACCAAGATTCTTCAAAATATCTTCTTTTGTGTTCAACATAAAAAAGAAACTTGCACAGGTTTGGAACAACTTGATTGTGAGGTTCCCTTTATTGTCAATATAAAATGCAATTTACTTGGTAAACACAGTATTTAGTTTGGTATTTATTTTAAAGTACTAGAGTATTACCATGTGATGCCATCACAGTACGCACAACATCACCAGCAAGGTACTTTAATACGTACACTACCATTCGAAATTTTTATTCAAACTTAAAATAATATTTATAAAGTATAACATTTTCAAGTAATACTATTTTACAATATTACTATTTTACTGTTATTAATCAAATAAATGTAGACTTATTTCAAAAACTGTTTAAAATCTTTATGACTGCAAATTCAATTGTAGTGTACAGTGGAATTAAAAATTGCTATATATATGTACCATGTTGTGCATATATATTATAGTAAACAAGCACTGTGAATACTATATAATTTTATTTTTTTGTAGTAAAACTGTTTATAGTGGTAATATGCCAAAATTATGGTTGTAACATATTTACTACAATAAAAACCTGCTTAATTTTGTATAAGGGTGATGAATTTCAGCATACAAATTTTCCCCCAAATCAAGGGGAGGGGCTTAAGAAACATAAAGAGGGATAAATCACAAGCTGAAGAACGAAAATTGCTTTGATAAAAGATTTTGAAGACGAATGTTTCAATTAGGAATGGCATGTACCAATGGTTTGCACACAAGACCAGGAATTTCCATTAAAGAAATAAATAGGGCCAATTTGGATTTCATATTGCATTAACATAAGTTGCATAATCTAGGTAATTTGATCTTGGAAAAATCTGATAAGAAATACTTCAGATTATATTAGAATCTTTTTATTGCATACTTATCAGAGAAAACAAACCACTTAAGTAGCCTTAAAGGCAAGCCAGATATTACCTGAGTACATTAGAACAGATGCCTGAATCGTTACGGTGTCCTGCCAGCTGTTCAGTCTGTTTAGCACAGCAAGAGACTCGGCAATTCTACTGCAAACAATGCAAGGCGACACACGTGCATGCACATGTGTCTAAACACACACGCACAGCTGAAACAGACATGAAGTTTCCAGACAAGTACACCCAACTGCCGAGTAAAGCGGGACATGTCAGTGATTAGCTGTCAGAGCGTAGGAATCCTCCTCATTGGAATTAAAGAGGTGCAATTAGGAGGAGGAGGAAGTCTCATACATCAAACTGGCTTTGAACTGAGGAGACGGCACACAGAGACTGAGAAAGAGAGGGAGAGAGAGCTCACCAAGACTCACTTTATCGTTGGGAAACTTTGATTGTTTAGCAGAAGCACACACACTTTCTTTCCTTCTCGAAAACACACATTCTTACCCGGTAACCCTGCAACTAGCCATCTCTCCATAACAATACAGCCCTCTTATCTCTGTTCATATAAAAGGAAGCTTTGATCTCTCACAACATGCAAAAAAATGAGGACTGCAACAAAAAGGCTGGTCACAAAGTCAAAAACATGACGGGGGAATTTAAAAAAAGTGCGAGAAAGAGAGAGAGCGAGTGAAAGTGCTCCTCAACATCACACAGAATTTTCTCATCCTCCAGCAGAGCAGCTCCCACAGAGCATCCGCGTCTGTCCCAGACTGTCTGAAAAACAGATTTGAGTAATTTTGCCCTTTAAAAATGCATGCGTTCCTGTATTATTCATCTTCAGGCTGCATGCGAATTCTAAACATCGGCATGAGAAGGACTCTTTTCTCGTCTGAATGAAGAGCATTGTTAAGCCCAATCAGAAGCACCGGCTAATGATGGCATTCTACCGGAGTAATAAACCAACCTGACACAATAGATCAGGGACATGAAGTGACAACCCACAGGAAAGAAAAATCACAAATGAGATCCCTTTTATATCGTATTTGGTTGTTCTAGAAAGCAATGAGTTTGAGAACAATTGTTATAAACCTTATATGCCAGTCTCAATCCTAAAGAGAAATAAAAAAGACATCTGTTGAAAATGAGGCATCTGTTGCCACGGTATGGAGCTATAAAATGAATGTGGTCAGCATAACACAAATAATTTGGGCTGTGGGTGAATTTGAGCAGTGTCTTGAACAGTTTGGAGCCTTGTTGAGATCTATTAAGACAGGGGTTCCCAAAATCTGACCCGGAGGAACACTGCCGTGTAGAGTTTAGCTGGCTGGACGTTTCTAGTATGCCTAGATTAGCTGGTTCATGTGAGAGTAATTGGGGTTAGAGATGAACTCTGCAGGACAGAAGGACTGGACAGCCTTGTCTTAAGAAACTTTAGAATTGGGGATCTCAATTCTTGCCCTCAAGGTCCACTTTCCTGCAGAGTTTAGATCCAACACTAATCAGACACACCTAAACAGGAAGGTAAGTTAGATTGGAGCTTAGATCTGCAGGAAAGAGGACCTTAAGGGCCAGAGTAGAGAACCTCTGCTTTAGAGAAGAGGCAATAAAAGTTATATTAAAAACAGGGGTGCCCAATCCTGTTCCTGGAGCTCTACCTTCCTACAAGGTTCAGCTTTAACCCTGATCAAACACAGCTTACGCAACTCATTAAGATCCTCAGAAGCACTTGATAGTTACAGACAGGTGTGTTTGATCAAGGTT
Organism: Enteromius treurensis; assembly: GCA_032275025.1. Classification (NCBI taxonomy): domain Eukaryota; kingdom Metazoa; phylum Chordata; class Actinopteri; order Cypriniformes; family Cyprinidae; genus Enteromius; species Enteromius treurensis. Next base: position 2,345,145 of record JAUCMU010000024.1, read on the forward strand.
CTCGAGTCAGCAGGTAGGCAGATCTCCGGGAACAGGATTGGCCATCTCTTTATTAAAGGTCCCCTGAAGTGCACGCAGAGTTGTTTTGTGTGATGGCATAGTTTCAACTGAAACAGGAAGTCCCTTTTTAAAATAGCCAATAGTGTTTTGTTCATATCTGCTCTGGCCAGAGCCTAATAGTCTAATAGATCACCCCCATAGATTCAATATGAAAATCTTACCAAAACAAAATAGAGATCACAATCATGCTGAGGCTGTGTAGTTTTTAAAGTGTTTAATACATGCCGACTCGCTCATATTATTCACTCCATGCAGACAGACTGTGAGCACTACCACGGTTTGCGCGACACAACACCAAACCAGACTTCATTTGCCCCAATCAAAGCCTATTTGCACTGCCTAAATCACCTACAGTGTGCACTATGTGCCATTCACCGTACAGAAAATACTAACACTGTGAACAAGTGACCAATCTCAGCTCCTTCGCAGCTTTAGCACCTATATATAGTGTTGGGGCAGGCACTTCAGATTCTAGAGAGCACTTGATTGGTCAGAAGATTTGATGAGAAGCTGAATAATGAGGTGACTTCAATAAAATAGTTGATCCGTTTTGGTGGAAGTGACGTGTTTTGAACGCTTATACTGTATCTTCTAAATGCAAATTTTGTCACTGTTTTCGTGCACGCTGGCAAAATAAAGGGTTCTTTTCACAATAATGTGTGCAGACATCTCACTAGTCTTAAGTTATAGTGCACCCAAAAATGGAAATTGATTTACTCATCCTCAAGCCGTACCAAGGTGTATATGACTTCTAGACATTGTCGGCATTGGTCTAAAGGAAATTCCAAAACTCAACCCACATAACAGTGTATCATATTCATTCTTTACCCTTGCAGCACTGTAGGGAAGTCAGAGTCTAAAAAGAAAAGGTTGCAGAGATGACAACATGCAAGTGGTTTCAGCGTTTCCTCAGAAGAAAAGGCCACCCAGCGCTGGCAAAGTCAAGCAGTGCATTAAAGACTAAGTGCAACGTTGGGGAAAGTGACGTTTACTGACAGAAGGTACACGCTTGGAACGGGAGCCTTTATTTCGCTCGTGACATTTCGTTTCCGTGGTGCCCGGGGGACGCAGCTGTTCTATTGGAGCTCAGGGCGGAGCAGAGAAGCTGGATAGATTTCTGAACGACCATGGAGTCTGCATCTTTACACCATCCCTCTATTTACAGAGGGAGTACTCTCTCGTTCCTGAAAAGGGATAGAGCGAGGTAGCAGAGAGAAGGATAAGGTGATTTGGGTTTAAATAAGTAGGTCCACACAGAATCTGAGCCCCCAGAATACTGAGGAAACTTTGCTGCAGAATTTGCAGAGACATCATTCATAAAATGGTTCAAATCTCTGCCCTCTCACTTCTTTTGGTGAGGGTGAAATGTGTGATTTCAGGGCCACTAGGGTCAGGTTCATGCACTTCTCCTATTTGCCATTAGTTGGATAAACAGAACCAAAGCTAATAAGTCCCATTGGAAACACATGGCATTGGTTGTGTCACATTTAAAATCCATTCAGGAGAATTCAACATACTTTCCCTCAGATTCAATGCAGAAGCTATGCGTCTGGTCCTATGAACTACTGTAGTGAGCTTGTTTTTTAAAGTACTGTAGCTGAAAAACTGAAAGCAGTGGGTGGGTGATTTAAGCCCTTCCATGGTACAGTCACATGACCCAGTGCTCTCCTTTGAGGATGGGGCCTCTCCAACAGTTGCCACAGCAATGCACCCTTTGCCCTGTGAACCCCAACTAGCCTTTATTCCCCATGCAACCGAACTGTACCATCGCTAGCTCCAAAACAAAGTGTTACTCAATAACATCATGAGAGACCGAGGGAGGGACACACAGAGAGATAACAGAACAGAATGAGAGGGAGAGAAAAGATGCTGGACTCTCTCAGAGGAGGGGAAGGGAATGAGCCCCACTGGGAGCATTATCCAACTCTGTAGAGCCAAAGAGCCCGCTCAGGATTTCCACACTCAAGTTGTAAACAAAGAGCCTTTTGATGCTCTCCCAGCCTCAAAGACATGGATGACTACTCAATCATGTGACCACCACAGAGCAGCCCTGCCGTTCACACGTACACCGTAGCCACACACAGAGTTACACCCGTCGACATATACAAAGTCCATTACTGATGGAAAGGAGACCTTTGGACAAAAGGAGGCAGCATGTGCACCTGCAGAAAGGGACAAAGATATGCAAAAACGTGCAGTCATTTCTCGAGATCCAAATGTGTGTGCACACAAATGAACACAACATGTCTTATTTAGAGATTTTTCAGCATCACACACACACATTCCTGCAAAGAGAGGCTTGGGCTCTATTCAACCTCTCTCTCTTTTTTTTTGCTAGCGCTGAGCACTCTGAGAAACAGCGAGAGGCAGAAAAACATGTCATGCAAGAGGGAGCTTATTGTGCCATGAAGGGAACAGATGGAACCTCCCACAAACCACTGGGCCCTTCATTCTCCTGTCTCCCTAAAAAAACGGCATCACAAAACAGCAACACTGGCTCTGCTCACCCATAATGCACCTTTGCTTCTACATCCACTCAGGCATTCTTACAAAGACTTGAGGGTGTCCATGTGCAGTCTTGCAGGCAGAGATTCGGTTATGTGTGACAAATACTCGCTGTGCACGTCACGGGAATCCCCAAACACAACTTGTGCGTACCCCGTCTAGGTAGTGCCTCTTAAACACTTCTCCCAGCAGTCGTGTGCAATCTGCAGGGCTCAAAATCCCGTCGTGAGCATGTGTGCCAGCGGGTGAATTAGGCAAGAGTTTGTGAATCTAAAAAAAAAACTGTGTGTGGATATGTGCCAAGTAGAAAGAAATCAAGGAAAAAAGATCTAATTGTTAAATTTTCTGATGACAAGAAAAAAGTATAAAATGGTATTGCTTTCTAGGTTGTTTGCGTACTACTTACTAACCAAGTTTTCCCCTAAAGTCCCTGAATATTCATTTCCTTAAGTATACTTCAGTTTTATACTTCAGTGTATGCAAACATATGCATACAGTGCATATGACACGACTTTAATCATTACAATAGTATGCACCTGGATTTTGTAACTGTGTATTTTTAGTAAACGCAGGTTGCAAATGTGCATTGAATTTGTTTTGCACTAATCAATTGTTTAACAAGGTGGCAACACTGGCCCATGCTGCTGTTGTACTGCAGAAAGCTAAACTAAAAAATGGAGCAATAAAACAGCAGTGACTGCAGCCACAAAAGACGGCTTCTTTGACAAATGCTTGTGTGAGAGTTTTACGAAATTGGTACTACTTCAGGTTAAACGAAGTTTTTTTTTATCAGTCATAACCTCTGGAGAAATACTGCATCATGTGGCACAGACACTGGATTTAGATGAAGCTTTCTAGAGCGCATGTGACACCTGTCTGAGTTTGAGCACACTTTTAAATGGAGTACACTTTAAAAGGTTGTGCAAAAATCTTGATTGGGTTCTTCCTTTAATGTTACCCTACAAGAGTCTTTCACGCACTGTATCTAAGAAAAGTAATATAATGTATAATTTGGGATGAATTACAATGGGTTGTGAAGTTAGGGATAGGGATTTGGGACAGATATGTAACTCTTAATTAACTGGGAGGTCCTGTAGAGTTTAACTAGGGTGACCACTTGCAGACTGACCAGTGAATGACATTGCTTCCTTATGTTTTAAAGATGCTCTAGAGGTACTTTGAATCAAAGCAATATAGAAATCCTGGCCATGATGCGTCCTGAGAAAATGGCACATATGGCCCCCCTAGTTTAACTCTAATTAAACCCAATTGTAGCAGCCAATCAAGATCCGTTGGGTTACTGGAAGCTAAATGTAGGTGTGCTGAAGCAGGCTGTAGATAACCTCTGTAGGACAGTGGCATGCTGGAGCTAGATTGGACACCCCCGAACAATGAGCAAAGCTAAAAGTGATGCTTCTGTTAGCAGTCACAGTGAATCACACGAAAATAACACACCCATTAAAGCATACATACCACAAATGCTGAGCTTCACTGATAAGCTGGAAGTATCTCATCCCAAGAAGGTAGTGTTGAGTGATAGGTGCACTAATCTAGGCCATGCTGGGTAGAGGGGAGCTTGGAGCTCTTGCTGTTTACTTAACTTTCCCTCCTCTTCAAAACTACTGCTCGCGCAGCTGGACAACCACATGGGCCAAAAAGGGAAGGTGTGTGTGTGTGTATGTGCATTGTGTGGTAGTAGTGCCTCCACACCCAATTTCAAATTTCACTTTATCTCCAGCCCTGACAATTAGAGCTGCCTCTATCTGTCTTGGCTGCAGGCTGGGAGCCACGGAGGGGGCGGCTGACAGACAGGACTTTAATTAAAGTAGTCCCTTCAGCAATGACCATTTAGGCCTAGCTATGGCTAACACAGGGCGGGGAAACAGAGAGAGAGAATGTTGAGAGCTAACAGATAGCGGTAAGCGCTTCACCTTACTACAGGTTTAGATGCTGCCTACCGGCTTATGTTCTAAATAAAGGCCTTAAAATGCTTCCTGAAATTAGCTTTCTCCGGGGTGTGCATGTAATTTGGTTCTGAAGTTGTGTGTCATAGTTCAGCTTAGCATAGCTGAAAATACTCATAGTGAAGTGACACAAGACGTCTGTTTTTTCAAGGAATATGAATCATCTGTGACATGTAGGAGGTTAAGAGCTTTAGTTTGAGTCGAACATGGAACATGCAATTTGCACGTGCTATCATTAAAGATCGCCCCCACTCATAGGATCTCCTTCCTGCATTTAAAAGTCACTATAACCTGACCATTTGCAACAGACATTTTCATGTCAAGTAAGATGATATTAGGTTCTCTGTTCAACGACGTAATGATAAGCAACAGCTAACTCAGTGTGACTCCCCTGGACCTTGGAAACAAATACTTAATGCTTTTTTGCTATGAGATCATATCCTACATTCCTAGGCTACTACAACAGTGGAAAAAGCACACATCAGTGGAAGTTACGCAGAATTTTGAAGCTGCCTTTTTCAATACAATGAAAGTGAATAGTGACAAAGGGCTGTCAAGCTCCAGGAAAATTATGAAAAGCAACATAATTCATCCATGCGTCTTTAATGTTACATATCAAGTCCTCTGAAATCAGATGATAAGTATGCGCAAAAAATTACATCACTACTGAAAGTCCACTATCTTGCATATAGGTATTTTGGTGCATATTTACATTTACAATGTCACTGATTCCCCTATAAATCATTTTTTTCATATGCCTTGGAATAACTGGAATGACTTGGAATAAAGCGCACAGGTTACACCGATTATATGGGCTAGTCAGCTTGACAGCCTCTAACCATTCACTTTCACTGTATGGAAAAGATCATCATGTTGTCGCTGGTAATATGTAAACGAGCTTTCCTTCCTGAATATGAGAGAGGAGCTCAGGGGAGTGTGGTGAGACGTTGCCTCAGTCAGCACAATCAGATGCAATTGTGAAGCAAAGGCTTTTATATATTTGTCACAAAGCCATTGATGATAATTGCTTTTGACTGTGTTAGCAGTATCCTGCTGGTCACTAGCTTCCTGCGTGCACCACACCAACTGCTGCCACTCCTGCCAGTGCCGCTGATTATGATGGCGGTGGTGATGTAGATAATGATGATGATTTTAAATAGATGGCGCCAAGCTGATGACTCCTGGTGTGCTGCTATAAAGTGCCTTGGTTGCTTGCTTTCGCTTGAAGGTAGACTTAATGCTTTTCAGTTCACTATGGGTATGGTCTTTCTTTGAGTGCAGCTCAAATGCCACAAGATGCGATCAATCAGAATGCAAATTTCAGGAGGGATTATAAAGATCTTTACAGAAGTTGGGGCAGAACACTAGTGGCTGTTATCTTAGCGCAAACAGAAAGGAAAAAATCCCTCCCTCCATCTTTTTGACAGAGAAAAGTCCCTGTAGGCAAACACAGAGGTGTTAATGGATTTTACCTTGGTGATGTGGGAGGGTACTGTCGGACATCATACACAGCAGCAGCGGGGCTGGGATTGATAAGGAAGGGGGCGGCCTCTCTGTGGGCCATCTGGGAGTTAGCTGCCAGACAGGGGAATTGCTCTAAGATGAAGGATCAGGTGAAATGTTATGCTTGTGTCGCAGTAGTAGCTGTAGACTGTGTCCACACTGAGACCCAAAGTGTAGGTCCACTGATTGGGGAGGTGTGGCTGTTCTCACTGAGCTTATTGAAGCCAACTGAAGCCAAGCAATAACATATAATCTTTTCTGCGGTGGCCACATTATATAGTGGTCTTTCTGAACCTTGACATGGAAGTCTTTAACTCACACCACCAGTGGTCACATTTTAAAGGGTTAGTTCACCCAAAAGTGAAAGTTCTGTCACTAATTACTCACCCTCATGCGTTCTAAACCTGAAAGAGATTTTTTTTGATGAAATCCCAGAGCTTTTTGACCCTGCACAGTCAACAATGCAGCTACCATGGTTGAGGCCCAGAAAAAGTAACAACTTTATTCAACAATTTGATCTCTTCCAGAGAGAGTTTGCTGTTTGCTGCAGTTTGCTGCCATTCATAACAAGCCGTTATTTTTGTTTTCTTTGCGAACAAAGATTATTCTCTTGCATTTATTTCCTTTGCATTATTTGCCTTTCAGCTCCAGTTCAACTCCAACCCTAATCGAATATACCTGAACCAGCTGATGATGGTGTTTTAGGTTACTTGAAAGATAGAAGCAGGTAAATTGGAGCAGGGTTGAAACTAAGGTCCGCAGGAAGTTAACTCACCAAGAACCAGGTTGGAGACCTCTGACTTAGTGTGGGAGCCAGTGGCTCCTGTATGTTAGAGGTGGCTAACTTACTTAGTTTTGCTCCAACCCTGATCAAACACACCTGAACAAGCTAATCAAGGCAGGCAGGTTTTTATTAATAAGGTTAGAGCTAAACTTTGCAGGACTGTTGGCCACCCTTGTCGTCATTGTCACGCCAGTAGCACATATATTACTCCGCTATTTTCAACTAATTCTGAACCATGTTACTGAAGTGTCCCCATATCTGCTCATTTTGTATGTTTCCCTAATCCAACCCACCTGAATCTACTCATTAACTTATTAATAAAGACACAAATACATGAAAAGACTGTGCCAGATAAAAAGAGGCGTCCAAAATAAGTAAACCCACCATCTTTTTTGGAAACAGATTTGAACTCCCCTAGACTTAAACAGTCCATTCAGTTGATCTTTGGGTCTGGCGATAGCACTTTTAGCTGTAGCTTAGCATAGATCACTGAATCTGATTAGACCATAAGCATCTCACTCAAAAATGACCAAAGAGGTTTAATATTTTTTCAATATAAACTTGACTAGTTGTTACATTGTTGTTACACTTGTTGTTGTTACACTTGTAGTTACATCGTGTACTAAGATGAAAAGTTATGATTTTCTAATATATGAACTGTATTATCAGTCTGGTCTACTAATGGATCAGATTCAAAGATGTATGTCAAGCTGCAGCTAAAAGTGCTACCGCCAAACCTGGAGATTGGCTGATTGGATATGAAAACGGTAAAACTCTACTGTTTAACTGTAGGTGAGTTGGAAAATGTGCCTATTTTCAAAAAATGTTTCTTTAAGGGTACTCTGGGACCAGGGTTGAGAACAATTGCACTGCCAGTGTGATCTCATGATAATTGGTATGCACTTACGTAAAACTCTGTTCTATAAACCTTATGTTTTTACAGGCACTAAAACATACAAGTCCTGACGTACATTTTCAGCATCTAAACGTACAAAACTGACGTATTGACTACACCTAAAAATGTATTCTTATGAATATTGAAAATATTATTTTTTGCTGTTTTCAGCATCTTTGTTTGCAACTGCATTATTAAACTGTTTACTTGTAACGATATGAATGTGTGATTTCCGCTGCCAGCTCGTTTCCAAATATCATTAAAAAAACCAAAAAACTTTAAACCCTTAAAATCAATTACATTTCTGGAATAGTTTAACCTTTTACTTGTCATTATGTCTACGGGCCACAAAAGGCATTTTCTCTCACATGCTGTGACTGACAAAAGAAAGAGAAACTTGACTGACCAAAATAACAGTTTCTGTAAGCGCCAGTTTTTATCCCTGCTGTAAGATTCATGCAAAGGCCAGGCTCAAGGGTTGTGTAGAAATATTTCATTCAAAACTACAATATTTTTTTCCCCATGCTGCATTTTGCAACTATGCAACACGAACCGAGTAAGCAGCATCTGTAAGCATCTGAGTTCTCAGCACTTCATGAATGCCCTCCGGCTAATGAAATAATTAAGGTAGGACTCACTGGTCATGCAATAATCATTAGTAGACTCTCAGAGCTCTGGAATCTGTCTACAGCACTTCGTAGTGGATAAACTAAAGACTGTGACCTTAATGCACTTACTTCCTCATCACATGACTTGACTTTAAAGGTCCTGTGACCTCAAAAATTCTAAAACACTAGTGTATGAGAATAATAGAATGCTGAAATCTATAAGCTCAACATTTGCTGTGTATTATTATCTATCCATGCATATCCATATATGCAGATACATAAGACAGCATCATTTATATTGATTCACACACGTCACTCACATACTAATCCCACACGCATGAAAAAAATGATTCCATTATCATATTTCCGTTAGCATAAGCTAATGATTCTGTAGACTAATCATAACAGAAATAGTCCAAATTAATTAGACCAGCGCTCTTTTTAAACACCGAATAGAATGCATTATTTACAGTCAATATTTCTCTTGACTTTCATACTTCAGCTGCAAACTATTTGAAACTGTTTTTGCTTGGAAGTACGTCTATGATGCCTTAAAATGCTGCTTAGCTGAACAGAGCAACAGTAGTGTGTATTCATGCAAACTCCAACTCCAACAAACTCACTGACATCTCTAGCATTTAAAATACTTTAGTTTACGACCATACAGGCTGACTTGATCCTGTTCTTCCAGCCCTTTCATACAGACAATGATGACAATGACAATGATGCAAGGGTAAGCTTAGAGAATGTTTCGAGTGACTGATTACTCAACCTGCACAGCACTTCCCATTTGTCAGGAGAGCGTTTGGAGAATGTTTCACTTCCCACTCATCAAGTGACACGGAAAGGAAAGGAAACGAAAGAGGAAAATGTTCTAAGGACTGCATAGATACACACATTCTAATGCACTGTGACTGTTACTAGTATAAGAGCATTACTAGTATACAAATGTTACTAATACTACTACTAATAAAATTAAACAGTATCAAACAATATCCAGTATCTCTTTTACTGGGGCACATACTGCGTCTTTATGAAATTGTATGTCAATAAAAATCAAGCAAATGTCCTAAGTAACTTCGATCAAAACCACCAGATGTAAAACTAGACAAATGAAAATGTCAAATATTATTACATATTTAAATACATATCTAATTTAAGCTGTTATTGCGATTACTGTGCTATATAATGCTTGCATACCATGCATACTTTTTGCATGATGTCATAATAAATTGTCCTGTTACAAATATGAATTGTGTTAATTGAAACACTTTGAAACACTTTCTGTTTAGATGTCCAGTAGACTGCCACAAAGCAATCAGAGATAATCAGTTTTAAAGTGATTGTATTTGCTCTTAGAGAGTTGAATCTAATATTGTGCATAAAAACTATTTCTGCGAGTAGTTAAACATTGCAGTGAGACACATCATGAAGTCACTCTCTCACACACACATAGCCTGTGAACAGAACCTGTTCTGGTGTTTGCAGGGGCCCATTTATTGCATGAAAACGTCAAGAAAGCCAGTGGCAAACTGGTTCTAAACTTCAAAAAGCCCACTTCCTGTCATTTTGACACATATAACGTCAGATAGCTAAAATAAGCATGATGTGTTATATTCCAGAGTCTTTTGCAACTACAATGACAAGAAAGGAAGTGTGTAAGAAAGAAAGCAGTGGTACTCACCGCAGGCACGAGTAGCTTGTTAACCTCTTCCACTGCACGCTTAAGCTTGATCTCAGCCCGGTTCTGGGCATCCTCGACCGTGATGAGCACATGGAGGTCCTCGTTCAGGTGCTCCCAGTTGGGTTTGCCTCGGTTTTGTTCCTCCTGCACAGAAAGAGACAAGTTTTAGATGCACTGCTGCTGTACAAAATGCTGACTGCGACAATCAAGGATGTCTATAGGAAAGTAAAGAAAGGGTCCAAATAATAGACGCTTCATGCACTCAGCTGTTGTATCTTAGGAGGGACTTCAGAAGACGGTAGAAAGTGTATACTGTGCCATTTGGGACACAAACCTTGATCTTTAGGATGCAATGTACATGTTTTAACAGAGTTGACCAGAAATATGATATGGTGTGTTTGATAGGATGAGGTTCAAGAAAGATGTTGGGACTTGTCTCTGCTCCCACTCTTGCTGTGGAGATTGAAACCTTGATAACACCAAAGAGCAACTGCAAATCTAATAAAAAAAAAAAAACTACAACAGAGAGGATGTGAAAGTAAAAATAAAACGAGGAAGCTACTTCTTTGATGAGTCGTGTGCTACAAAGCAGAAGTCAGGATGCCATGTATATGTCATCCTATGAGACAGAGGCCTCGTAAAATTCATACAGTCTCAAGACAGGCAGTGACAAAAGCTTCACAGCTAGCAGAGAGAAGCAACAATAGCATGAGCAACAAACCAAAACTAGATCACTGCTGCAGGGAGTCAGCGCTCAAAGCTGTAGTATTCAGTTAAACACGCTTTTAACTCAGCTTAATATACAGAGACAACTATACTGTAAGTAAGCCGTTTGTGTGTTGAGAAATGTAAACACTGTGAGACACTTTCAAAACATTGCTCTGTTTGTTTAAGAATCTAGACCAGAAGCACACAGCAACAGCAGCTCAACCAATGGAGTGAGTTTGGGGCGTGGCCATCTGTTCTGTCAGACCAATGGCAGACTGGCTGATTTACTGTAGAAGTGCTTGTGAAACCTGTTTGGAAACATTAGTAGGGCCAGTATGAGATCAGAAAGTGAACACCCCTGCAACAACGTAGTGACATCGGGACACTGATACGCAGAAAACATTAAAATCAAGCTATTTTTGCTGCTTTGTTTGGTGCAGCTAGTGGAACGGAAATAGAGGGGCTTTAGAAAAAAACTAAATTATATGAGAGGAAAGCATGAAAACTTTGGATTAAAAAGCTCTGAAGATTGCTGAGGGCAAACAGCTTAATTGATAGAAACCCAAAGCACATTAAGTTGAAGGGGCTCGTTACACTTCGCCTACACCACCGCTTTTGTTTGCCTGCGTTCGGCTTGTTTTGCTGTTTTTCTCGTCTTCCTGAAGGATTTCCAAATGAAAAATCAAGATCTGATTTATGCAATAATCAGATATGCAAACACAGCTCGTTTTTTCTCCTCGTGACTGCAAATGGGAAATTGATGGCAATCAGCGTCGGCGTCTGTGTTCCCGCGTTCTGCCTGCTGATTTTCATTAAGGATCCATTGTTGCCCCTTTTGGTGTGAAGCGAGGAAGGATGGAAACAGGGTTGCGTATCGCCAAACACACTCAATGTGATTTGCCATTCAGGAAGCTGGTGCTCGGCTGTTATGAGGTCACTTCCTTTTTCTCTCTTTTCACTCTTTGGTTTCGTTTGACTGATTTACTTGGCTTTCTTTGCTTGTGACAAGTGCTAAAAATTGATCTTCTGAGGCTGATAGTCACAGCGCTGTAACCCGCCCACAGCCACGCTGTCAATAACACTCGAAGAAAGCCGGCCAGGAGGGACCTGAGAAGAGGTGGTGTGTACATGTGTGTATGTGCCAGTCTGACTAAGGGTAAGATACAACTTGTTTTTCCTGTGGTCCAGGCAGGTTGTCTCGCATCGGGCCGTGGTTGTTACTTCTGCGGTGACAGGCTGGTAGTCAAGGTGACATGCCTTCAACGTTCAACACAGGAAATATGTCCGACTGTGGGGCCCTCCACTAGGCCTTTGTTTACACCTCTTTTCCCTCGCGCACTGTCTCTGAGCTGCCGGTGCCGTATCCGAGCAGTAGTGCAATCAATGTCCATAAATCCATTGTCCTGCTCTTTTGTAATCCTTACTGAGGCAATATTGCCGCTCTGAAGGAGCGCCGACCCCTCGGTGGAAAGCTCTGGGAACTAATATCACGACTCGACTGGGAGAGGACGAAGGTACACGCAGTGGGGAGCGTAATGAAACTTGAGCTTGTTCTTCATCATATACACCACAGTGACTATGTTTACATACACATCAATTAATGTCTATATTCTGGCTGAGCCTTTAAAGAGATAGTTGAGCCAAAAATGTAAATGCTGTATTGCCTTCTTGTAAACCACATAAGGAGACATTTAAAGAGGTCATCGGATGGCCATTTTACACAAGATGATATGATTCTTTAGGGTCTTAATGAAAGATGGTTTGTTAAATTCTCAATGTTAGTTTCAAACAACTTCTTTACCATGCCAAAATCAGCTCTGTTTTCATCAAGCCATTATAGTCAATGTTGCTTTAAATGCTAATGAGCTCTTCTGACCCCGCCCCTCTCTTCTGTGGAGTCACGAGCAGACTGTAAACTTCAGCTGTGAAACTGGCTAACTAGCACATTATTATTCAAGGCAATTGGTAATTATAAAAAAAAAACAAAAAAAACTTGTACTTTACTGTAGATGAAGCTGGATCACAAATGATTCGCATGAACATAGACACATTTAGGGAGATTGGGATCAGCAAGATAAGACGGCCTTGTCAATCAACTATTGTGGGAGGGGCCTGTGCAGAACTATGGCATTCTGACAGATTTTTCAAATAGGGATTTAAAAAAAATACTGGGCAGATTTTTCATCATTATAGGATGGATGTGTACATACACTTCCAACACACATTTATGTCCTGCGTACGCTTAATGGCTGTGAATAGCGACTAGCATTAAGATGTTAAAAATGACACAAAAGTAGCTCAGAATGATCTCATGCGACTCGTGTCTGGAGACATACGATAGGGTTTAGTGAAAAACAAACTGGAATTTGATGTGTTATTTAACAAAATTCCTAACCTTGGCTGTTGGTTTCTGTGCAGAGTAGAGCACTCATGAGACTCTATTAGAGCAGCAGTTCACCCAGACTCAGAGAAAATCACAATAGTTGCATGAAATCAAGATGTCAAAACATAACATGAAAGAGGGGCACAACAGAAGAGAGAGAGAGAATAAATTATGATTTTGAGTTTTAACTTTTGAGTGAACTATCCCTTTAAGGCGAGGTCAAATTAACATAATTTTATGGATAACTCTCCGTTGCCAAAAGTTTAGCAACAAAGCACAACTCAAAGAGAAGTCTTTGAAACCAAGTCTTTGAATTTGTGTGACCAATTTGAAAACCAATGCAAAATCTCCATGGGAGGTCTTGTTGAACTGAAACTGAATTGACTGAATTTTAATAACGAAATCCCACCAAATGTCTCCTCCGAAGAGCTGTTTAGGAACATTCCTGTATGCATGCAATCAGCCTGACAGACAAACATAATCAGCATGCATGAAGCAGGACATGTATGTTCTTTCCAGCTATTTGCTTGCTCTTGTGACTTGTACTGAACTCAGTTCAGTGTCAGTAATACAGTGATTTATATCACAGTAGTTCACAGTAATTTAGTCAGCTCATTAATTCTCATTCATGTCTTTGACAACAGCAAACAAAAAACGCAATGAGTTGTAAAATGTAGGTCATAAGACTTGCAGAGCTTTCAGCTGTCTGTATATTGATTTATTTTCCTTTCTTTAAAGGCTGAAATGTGTGGTTAAATACTAAAACAAAATGTTCAAACATCCCCAGCTTAATGTGTAACAACAGCTAAAAGTAAACCATTTGCAGTTTGATTTCCATAGAAAGTGTAACCAACGGGGCAGGGAAATCAAACATTTTTAATTTTGCATGTACAGTATGTTTAATACTAAAATAACAAAGTTTAGCTCTGAAATGTTTCTTCTATAACTTTTTTCACAAACATTGTAATATTCAGTATTCACTATTAATACTAACTCTCATTATAATGTTGGTATAGTAGACTGGTAGGGTTAGGGTACTTGCATAGTTACTTATAGTAAGTAGAATGTCTGTTAGGGGAAAATAACATCTGCTAACTCTAGTATTGAGTTAATCAGACAGTCTACTAATATTTTAATGAGAGTTAGTTGACTTGTAGGTGCGAAGTTACTTATTGTCAACAGACTTTTCAAAAGGGACCATCAGAGTAAAGTGTTATGGTACGTTCACAACAGACGCGACTTGCGCGAATAAATCACGCTATTCGCACGTAGTTGGACACTTGAACATTTTAAAATTAATCGCTTCATTTGCGCGTGAAATGGCCAGGCGCTCCCAGTCTCTGTGGGGGTTAGACAAGAGGTAAAATTCGTTTGTGTATATCTAAAATCTAAAATGAATGTAGTATTTAATTCCTTTTCTTTCCTGTTTCTATTACAGTACAAAGATGTGTCGTATAGCTCCTCCACATACAGCAACGATGATTTTGTCCTCCATAGTTTCGGAATTCTGCCTCCACTTGCTTGTATTCACGTCACTACTAAAGCAAGCTCCTGATTGGTTAACGCGGCGCGAAAGTTCAGATTTTTCAACTTGAGCTTTTCGCGCGAGTCACGCGTCAGGCGCGTCAGGCGCGTCAAACGCGCAAATCGCGCCATTCGCTCTGCTTAATTTGTCTGTCTAATCGCGTCTTTGCATTGACTTAACATGTAAATCACTCGCGCTTAACGCTTCATTCGCCTCTGGTGTGAACGCACCATAAGCCAGATTTCTAGAAACCAGAATATTGGCATAATTGTAAAACGAAAATCAGTTCAATGCTTAACCTAAACGTAACAGCAATATGAACACATATTGATATTTAAAGGAACCGTATGTAAGAAATGGCCAAAACTGGTACTGCAATCACTTTCAAAATACTGCTGAGCGGTGTCTCCC
>JAUCMU010000024.1:2364896-2437490 GCA_032275025.1 Enteromius treurensis
TATTCCTGTCTCAGGCAAACATCCTTGTTCTTCGTGTCATGTTTCATCCACGTGCTACTCATACATTCACACTTATATTGGAAGACAATATATTTCAGCTAGGCTAATTCATTTGATTTAATATATTTATACTTTATATGTGTATGCATTAAAAAGGAATTTATTTTTATTTTTTTTAACAGTGAACACCAATAAAACTGATTCGTAAACAATTTATATTTTTATATTTAAACTTTATTCATTATGCATACATTTTAATAATAAAAAACCCATATGACTGGTTTTGTGGTCCAGGGTCACATTTGTATTGTTGTATGAATAATAAAAAATATAGTTAAATATAGTTTTTATAACACAATTGTTAACCCCACACCAAAACCTCACACA
Source organism: Enteromius treurensis (assembly GCA_032275025.1). Classification (NCBI taxonomy): domain Eukaryota; kingdom Metazoa; phylum Chordata; class Actinopteri; order Cypriniformes; family Cyprinidae; genus Enteromius; species Enteromius treurensis. The sequence goes on from JAUCMU010000024.1 coordinate 2,365,284, forward strand.
TTTTCCAAGCCTGGCTACGGCCACGCATCAGACGTCCATGGCATGTGCGGTATCTAATGATAGTAATTGACGGACACAAGGTAAGAGGTGAAGAGATCATGAGAAACAAAGGACACAGGCATGAGATTTTCCACCCTCCACCGAAGCAGCTTGAGACAGCAGAACCTTTGTTTGCACAAGAGCTTCAGTTGACCCCGTCAGCATCGAACGGGTCCTACTATAGAAAGGGGCCATCGGCGGTGTGCGCATGCAGCTGAGATCCGATCCGCGGACGACCAGCTGCGCTCTGACAGGATGCAGAGCCGATCCAGATGTGCATGAAACACTGGAGATGACAAGAGCGCTTTTCACAGAGCACTTGTTTTATTTTCCTCTGGATCCTCCTCGCGCTCACCCGGGATCCGCTCCCAGCACTTGTCCAAATAGGGGTCCTGCCCAACTAATGGAAACACAAATGCGCCTCCAGATCAGATACATATGTGATCGCGCACATCTGCGTAGTAGTGCGGGCTTGGTGTGCTTTGCTCTCAAAAAATCCCAATAATCCCAGTGATAATAAACTGCGTGTTTGTGCTCATGCGAACATGTGTGTTTGCTCAAGTGTTATTGATGGACAGTGCATTTGACCCCATGCTATCAGAGGCTCTTGTGACCCCCACCGCCCCGGCGTCGCTAGCCCAGCGTGTCGTACGCTGACTGGGGTTGGACTGTGAGAGCAGCCCTTGCAGGACCGCAGGATCCAGCCCCCACTCATCTGGGGCCAAGGACAATGTTTGAACACCTGCCCACGGCTCTCAGGAGCGAGGGGAGGGCTTGTTATTCCCTGCAAAGTATCCCTGTCGGGCAGAGCGGACTGGAGCGGGCTAGTTTACTCTCGAGCGGCCGTATGCATGCACACTCGCCTGTCATCGGGACAAACGTGGAGCCACAGTTGCAGAGTGAGTGAATTTCGAGTGCGTGTTCAAAACCAGCAATATGTTTAAGCATATGGATGTGTGAAGACGAATCCAGCCAATCAGAATCCTCCATCTGGTGTGATCGAGAGTGTGTTGTGATTGCTGGTGCATTTGTTTTGTGTGTCTCCAGCATCCAAAATGAACACTCACCAATCCACGTGATATTCTGGAACAGCAGTGTTATATGGTTTACATTGTAAACTGATAGCCTGATCATTGTGAATGCAAGAGAAACAAAACCAAAACCCAGAATATTGTGACTTTTTTTTGTCCTTAGTGGAAAATGTCACATACATAATATTCTACTACACAAAAGGAACAACATCCGGGACTCACAACGAAATAAAAAAGGTAAACAACTGCAACAAAAAAACTCATATAATATAGTATAACATAACAGCGTAACGTAGCGTAATGAAAGTAACCAAACGTAAAGTAACATAATATAATTATGATTTATGTTGTGAAACATGTTTCATGGCCCATGAGAATAATGTACTGCATGTAAATATTCTCAATTCACCCACAAATGGCAGTTGTGGCAACAACAGAAAAAAAAGACAGAAAGGAAAAAAGGTAACACTTTATTATTTAAGTCCATAATAATAAAGCATCAAAGCTACTTAATAGTTTATTCATAGTCTATAAATTGTAGCTACTAGTTTTGAAGTAAGTGTTATAATCATGTAATGTGCAATGGACATTTCTTGATTTATTGTCACTGATATTTACTAATTAAAATGAATAATTATGAGATTGTTTTGCATTTAACACAAATATGCCTTATGTACTAATAGTAACTGTTCTGTGTGACTTTTTTGAGATTTTTTATTTTATAGAAAAAGGAGCGGCCCAGTGGAAGAAAATAATCTGTATATACAGTACAGTTTTCTGCCTTATGTAATTACTATTGTTATTATTATTATTTATTTTTTATTCATCATTAGAAATAGAGATCTGAAATATATCTACGGTTCATGAAAATATAAAAGAGTAATAGCAAATAAATGTTTATCTATAAAGTAAATTCATACACATTTATGATTAACTCCCTATGCATGAAATATTTTTGGAAAACCTACTATTAATTAATTAAAAAAATATCAAGCAAAGGTTAGAAACACTTCATTAATTTGTTGAGAATTTATTTTTTTCCGTGACATAATCTAAAGTGAGTACTGAATATGTTCACAATGACTTTAGAAGCACTACCTGTATTTATTACCGTATTAACGAGAAAGTACAGTTTTGAATCAACTTTAAAATAAAGTGGTTAATTCCAGATAATTGAGACATTTTTAGTCATCTCAATGAGACAAGGTGTACCTAAATTGATCCTAACAAGTGCTTTGTTACTGTTTAATATGTGTGTTTATTATAAGTGTGTTTGTCCATGTGTGTGTGTTTGTAGCTCTTACCTTCTTTTTGTCCCTCATGGAGCCTTTCCCTCTCACCATGATCTTACATCCTGTCTCTGCCTCCAGCTGTTTGGCTGTGAGCCCCCGCGGGCCCAAGATCCGGCCCACAAAATTAAACTGCAACACACAAACACACACATCACTCACCGCATCTGCGTCCGGATGGAGAGTTAAAGAGTTGACATTTGACAAGTGAGTTTGCATCAACAACACTATAAAAGGTCCATTTCATGTTACTTCAGAATTTCTTCTCTATAGTGCAGCATTATTATACAGGGGGCCATAAACATAATATTCTAATACAGTTGAATGTAATTTCTAATTCCTAACACACACACTCATATATCGCTCCTACACTAGCTCCTACCTGGCTGCTAATCACACTCAGTGCAAGAATTATAATTACCTTTTTTAAGCCTTTCATGCTCCTGCTCAACAATACTTAGTTGATCTGATTCATCCTCACTATCCTGCTTTCTACTCTTAGGCCTTCTGGAGGCAGTTTATTAACACTCCGTGAAAAGGGTACAAAAGCTGTAATAGGGGCAGTAACCGTTCCAAAGGCACTAAAGAGTACCATTTAGGTACTAATATCACATGTATGCTTAAGGTAGTGATATGTGCATTTAAGGTACTAATATGCCCCCTTTCAATAGTAAACATGGTTTTGTTACCACCCCAGTGACCGCTTTTGCAGCTTTTTTTCCAGAGAGTGAACAGTTCTTCATCAAACGGACAGTCTTTCAGTGTCTTGACCCCTACAGCACCTCCCGGAAATCCTCCCTCAGCATCTCAGTGAAACTGTATCTGATCCACCTTCAAAACCCAATTGAAATTGCATCTGTTTACTCACTGTTATTGAAATGTTTATGCATTGTCCTTGGGTTTGTGAACAGTGATATACTTGTAAATATATATATATATATATTTATATAAATATATATATGTGTACAGTAGTCAACATTTGAAATGTAAAAATTTTTCATCAAAGTTGAACTAAAACCAAAATGTGTTCTTGTCTTATAGGACAAATTTTGTGATCCACTTTAAATGTTACTCTTAGATGTTGGATACAGATACTACAATAGACCGATACTGGATTATTTATGTGTGTTTGGCTTTTGCCCTCACATTAACACTGTGGCATGTTGGCACTTTCCTTGAACCCAGGTTCATTTCTGACCCTGGCTAAGTTCAAAAGTGATCACGGACATGCGAGATGGTGTAAAGAGGGTGAATGCATGTCCCTGGGAGGTACTTTATTTGAGTAGGCGGCTAAGAGTTATCGTGGAGCTCATCAGCCAGGACTTAGCCTCCCATATTCCAGCTCCTCTGGGCCTTCACTGACAAGATAAGAGCCGCCGATTGTTCAGCTAATCAATCAGGTATATCAGGACTGAACGGCTCTGGCCTGGTCTGTTGCCGATCATGCTGGATTTTTTGTGTTACATTACTATAGCAGACTAACTCTGAATACAGTATTATTACAACGTTTGTGGTTGGCTAGGTTTTTCTATGTGTCTCACACCAAAGCAGCACTTTTTTTTTTTTAGCAATGTATAAACCAATGAAAGCCAAAAATACAGTAAAAAGTAATAAGAATGTTAGATACCTGTTTTTTAAAATAAACTTTAAAAGTGTTATTTATTCCTGTGAGGCAAAACTTCTTAAAAAAAAAAAAAAAAAAGACAAATCTTACTCTCCAAAAACTTTTGGCTGGTTTCGTAGTTTAAATGAATAGATGACGATATTTGACCTGTTAATTCAGATCATTTAACATGCAACTCATTAACCCCAGAACATAACGCACAATTATTTCTGCGTACTTAAAATAATCTTGTGCATTGTTTGAAGCTGTACAGTCATGCAATCACTATTTTTATCTTATTTTTTAAAGGAAGTTTGCATGCTGCATTTCCTTTTCTTCTTTAGGGAACTCCACTCTAATACAGTCACAGTTTCTTTTGGAGGCATGCAGCCTTGCGTTGTGTAAAATCCCATTTTACACTACAGGCCTCCTGCTCTAATCAATAAGCCTTCGGGGTCTGCTTTATCAATGTGTTTGGTATTCTGACGCTACGCTCTTTTCACATGACTGACTCCATGCATAATCGACTACTGGTAAAACACAGTCACTGAGTATGTGTTTGTGCGGCTTTTCTGGCACCCTTCATCCCTGTCCAAGTGCCTTGTGGATATGAATGAAAAGAAGCAATTAAATTTTACTTGGAGGCACAAAGCACAAGGGCGTGCATTACATTTGTATGCGTGCGCCTTCACCCTTCAAATAAAAGTTGTGTGTGTTTATTTCGGCATGCTCATAAAAAAAGATGACTGTCAGTCTATCTTTTTTATTATTAATAAACCTATTACAATATACATATGGCACTTTTTACATGCTAATAAATCATATTTAAATGAAAGTGGCTCTAAGAGCATCACACAGTCAAGAATAATTCAGACAAATTTCCATTGGTTGGCATATAAGCAATTATTAACTTATTAATGTGCATGCCATGTAATTATTGTATAAAATGTGACCCTACACTACAAACCAGACATACTGTAAGCAGCACAGATTTATTTGGTGCAATAGCCAGCAATCATATTCCATGCAGATATTTTGTAAATTTCTTACCGTAAGTTTTAAAACTTAATTTTTGTTCAGTAATTTGCATGGTTAAGGACTTCATTTGGACAATTTTGAAGGCAATTTTAAGATTTCAGATTTTCAAATAGCTGTATCTCAGCCAAATATCGTCCTATCTTAACAAAACCTTACATCAATAATCAAGCTTATTTATTCAGCTTTCGGGTGATGTACAAATCTCAATCTAAAAATGTTTAACTTCTGACTGATTTTGTAATCCAGGGTCACAAATACCATATTTTTCTTTCATGCACGATCAAAGCCAGGTTTTAATCACTGCACAAGTGCCAGAGGAAGCTGACAACATCCTTTAATTAGCAAAATAGCTACCTAGAACTGCTATTCATATGATGAATTATTTCCATCCAAAAATACTTGCACAACAGGGAGAATAAATTACATTTGTACAATATTCACCAAAAAAACTTAAATGATCAGACATAAACCAGTATCAGTATCACTAGTGTGTTATTAAGCCTGCTTGTGGTTAATGTAACAGGTGAAGAGAGCCTTTAGTTTTAAAAATACTGAATAAAACTGCAATAATATGGATGTTTTACACGTAAAAAAGCGATAATACACTCCTTACAGGTTACTTGATACATGAACCTGTCTGGAAAATACCCTCACGGACTAGCAATGGAAATAACAAGCCCTTTCCGAAGCCATGCCATCTCAAAGGTCATGTATGTTCAGAGCCGCTGCCGCTATGTGATGGAAACTACTCGGTATATCAAATCAAAGTCTTTTCTTCAGGCCTGCACAGGCCAATTTTCAAGGTGCCCTTGGAGATTGAGTAATCAGTGCAAGAGACTCCAGAAGGAACGGCTTCACTCCGAAAGCAGCAGGCGCAAATTATACATCGGCGGTGTCCCTGCTGTATTCACACATCTGCCGGGATTACACACGCGGCTCTCCGCAGCGGCTCACAGACGGTCGGATGACCTCCACTCTCCGTCTGGATTATGTGACGCTCGGGCCTGGTGAGAGCACTTCAACACAGGCACATACAGACAGATATGGAAAAAAATACCTCGCCTTTACTCTGCTGTTGGGTTTCAGAGATGCTGGCGAGTATCCCCTGATGGGACAAATCTGCTGCAGTGTCCTTCACATATAGAGATACGAGCTTGGAGTAAATGTGAAACTGTAAAAGCTCATAAAACTCATCAAACTCCGCTTTTAAGCATTTAATAATAAGTTCAGCTGGTTCATTAGTAGATAACCATCAGAATCAAAATATCATTTCATTCTGGAGCTATTCATAAAGATGACGTAAAACAGCATTCAATATAAACATTTAATTGATGACTTATGATGCATATTGAAATGCAATAGTTTCAGCCCACTTTTTCCATTGTATTTAATATCTTGGTGCCAGTAGTATTTGAATATTTTTTTCTTACATAAAATGCAAATAAAATCAATCAATAAACCCTACAAAAGTGACTCCATGAAGCTTTGCAAATTACATAGCTGAGTCAGAAATCAATACTTTTATTTAGAAAGGATGCTGTATGTGTAATTTATTCATACTTTGTTTATTTCCCCTCAAACCTGTGGCACACTACAATTCAAAAGTTTTAAGTAAGATAAAATAATAATACAAATAAACAAACAAACAAACAAATAAATAAATATATATATATGTATATATATATGTATATATATATATATATATATATATAACTTTTTATGCATCAAAGTATCCTGAAACAAAGTATCACAGTTTTTACAACATAAATAATAAATATCAATTAATAAATAAATATTAAATAAAAATAAATAAATCAGCACAACAGCTTTCAACACTGAAATGAATCAAAACTCTTTTTGAAATCAGCATATTAGGATGATATGATATTAGATATGATATCTCATGATATTAGAGTAATAATGAAAATTCAGCTTTAAATCAGAAGAATAAATTACATTTTAACATATATTTAAATAGAAAACAGATATTTGAAATTGAAATTAAATTTCACAATATATACTACTTTTGTATCAAACAAATGCAGCCTTGCTGAGCAAAAGAGACTTCTTCAACATTTGAAATGTAAAATTTCAACATAAATTGCATTTATATGTTAACAATTAAAGAAGATGAACAGGATTTTGCCTGGAACCTGTTTTTGTGCTCTATATGCAGTGAAAAATAAAGTAATAATGTAATGTCAAATTAATGAATACTCATCGTGAATAAGATCAGGGACATTTATTAAGTAAATGGGGTCAATTTGGATTTCATGCTGACTGTATGGCAAAGATGATTTAAGAATGCAAAAACATTTGATTCTGAAAGCATATCACAAACGTATCCCATTAGTCTGTCTCCCAAAAAAGACAAAAAACAGGAAGCGAAGCTGCCACACACAGGCTCCACGTATCCTCACACACACCGTGCACCAAAAGCGTAAGTGACAGCATCGTCTCGCCTACCTGAATGAATGCAACACTTCTCCACCTCTCAACTCACCGGCTGTCACCCCAAGCTCTCCTATCAAACACACACAATCTCGCTCTCTTGTACCTGCGCCTTTTGTGTGGGCCTGCTCCTGCTGCGTCTCACAAAACTCCTTTGATGCTTTGATGAATGTCTGCATGCAAGTGTGTGAGGAGGGCTGTGCGAGTGTCTGGGTGTGTTCTTGTGGAGAGTGACGAGAAGAAAAGATGAATTAATTTTCATCTTCCTCGCTGTCAGGTGATGTCAGGGCAATGGATGGAGGCCAATGCGCTGAACGTATTCGCTTGCATGAATAGGTTAACGTGAGATGTGTCTGTTTGTGCGGGAGTGATGCTGTGCTGAAGTCAAGACGCATGGGCCACTGTGAACTAACTCAAGTATATCAACCTTCAACATCCAAGGAAGCTTAAATTCCAATAAAAGTTCTTTGTAATGAAAAAAATGCTCTTTAGATTCTTAAAACGTTCTTCACATAAAGAAAAAATGTGTCTTTTAAGATTTGTTCACTGAAGATTCTTTGAAGAACCCATCAAGGTTCAATAAAGCAATAAGCTCCGAAAAGAAAAAAAATCATGTCTTTATGGTGCTTATTGTTTTTTCTATATACATAGTACCAATAAAACAGAGCAAATAAAGTGTAATGATATTAATAAAAACATTAGTCTTCTGCCAAACAATGCAGTCCCTTAGAAACGGTTTTGGTTGGAACCATAGACATATAGATGCCCAATTGGACCGCTCCAGGCACGTAGATGCGGTCGCCATCTTGGAGCAGTCTACGTGATGTTATTCACCATGCTGTAGGTTCACACAGAGCCGTTGAGTCGTTCTGTGCACGATTGTGGCATCTTTTGAATATTCAGTGATTATAGGGAGAATGACGTCAAATCAAGACCGCTACAATATGGCGAATCATGGTCGCTGATGAGGCATCTACGTATACAATATGTGGTTGGAGCACAGTGGTTGCCGAGCAACACACCGACATAAACAAAGGTGTATTTTTGTAATGTACGACCATATATATATATATAAATAGGTGCCTCGTTAGTGACTGTGTCTATGGACCACTATATGTAAGCAGTCTTTACTTGACGGTATTCACCATTGTAATCACTGAATATTCGAAAGAAGCCTCAATCCTGCACAGAACGCCTCAGTGTGAACCTACGGTATGGTGAATGATGTCACATAGGCCGCTCCAAGAATGGTGGCCGCCTCTATGTACCTGCAGCAGTCCAGTGGGGCGTCTATACATGTCTATGTGTACAACTGCTTCGGACACGGCTCAACCCATCAGAAATCTATCCGTTTTCTTAAAAGTTTTTCACAGCGATGCCATTTAAGAACCATTTTTTTCCTTTTGTGAAGAACATTTTATTAATCCAAAGACCCTTTTTGGATTTTGTACGTTTTGTACAATTGGACAGGTCTATTAAACCATTTCTGTGGGTCTGTTGATCAGTGATCAGAGTGGCAGCTGTGTCCGCTGTTGAGTCACAGTCAACATTCTCTTCCTTTATAAATCCCACATGACCCTGCTCAGCACATGCTGGACCACAGGACCGAAGAAAGCTTGTTTGGTGACCATCTCGACAAAGTAAAACACAGCACACTTATGACAGGGACAGTGTGTCGTGGGTTAAATGGATAAGTCATTCTCGTATGACTTGTGACCAATCACATTGGTTTTTAGGAAATGACTGCTTTTGGTCTGTCCCTCAAACAATCCATAGAAATAGCATATTAAGTAATATTAGGTAATTTTATGATACTTCCATTCTTTTCTTCTTTCTGATGTTCCAGAGAAACAGGTCAATGCATGCCTTCATGGAATGAATATTCTTAAAAAAAATATTTCCTTTTGTGTTTCGCTGCAGAAAAAAAGGCAGGTTTGGAACACGAGGATAAATAAACAATGACTTAAAGGGATAGTTCGACCAAAAATAACAATTCTGTCATCATTTAATTTTGTTTCAAACCTATCTTCAAAAAACTATACATTAAATATTTAAATGTATTTTAATGAAACCACCAGTCATCACCAATAAAGTTTTGGTTGCATGGTCTTTCAAAGGAGGGACGAAATGTACAGTTTTATTTAAAAAAAGGGGGTTTGGAATGAAATAGCACAATAGTGATATTTCATATAATGTACTATATGGAGTTTGAACATAACATTTCCATGAGTAATCCTTAATAAAAGCTCTTCATTATCTCACTTTCTCACAGAAGTCAGTGAGACGAAATCTATAGCAGAATCAGATCCTTATTAGACCTCATTATTCTCCTATATGCCTTCTATAGAGTTTTAGAAGCCATCTCTCAAACTAAGCACAAATTACCTGCAATTAAAAGTCCAAATCTGCGCCATGCGTTTCACACTCATTTGGCAGCTCTTTATTCTGTCAACAGTTGCATTCATTTTATGTCTACTAAAATGACAAAGCTGATACTTGAACTCCATGGAGTCTTTAGAGAAAGAGCAATACAATCCTCTCCAGGCTGAGTTACAGCCCAAACCACGACAACAGACCACAGTCCACGCCATTTCTAAACTAAAAGATTACAAACTGACCGATTGTTTCAGCCGTTCATACATTTAAACTCGTAATCAAATCACTGGGCTTTTGCCACTACAAAGTTCCCTCTTTCTGAAAGTGTGTGAAAAAGCAACGGATAAAGACAGCTTGACTTATCTGCCCCATCGGCGTACAGCTTACCTCAGCTCTTTAGTGCTCCGGCACCCGAAACAAAAGCCACATACAAAATCACAGGCTTTAATGGAATCTCTAATATCTGCTGTTCAAGGCTGAGGCCTATTTACTCATTCTGCACAGTGGAGATTAAGTGTGTTTTCCATCAACTACAATAAAATAGGCAGCGGGGACGTAATTAGGGCCGTTTAAGACAGAGCGCATGCGAGTCTGCAAGAGACTGGGAGTGATGGCATTATCTTATGAAGATAAACGAGTCGGCTCTGGTAATAGGCAAATTAATTATTGCATGGCTTCTAATAGCACTGCGCTCTGATTCCCTGCTGCAGGATGTCTTTTGTTTTCATTATTGCACAGGACAAGGGGAGGGGAAGGAGGGCGAGAGGAAGAGAGACGTCTAACCGCATGTATGCCTGCATATCTACAACACTTGATCTCAAATGTTTTATCACGGCTTCCTGTGCTGATGATCCGTGAGTGCTATTGATTGGCCGATTCCCTTGTGGATGTCTAATTTCACTTTACTATGTGTGTGTGATGCGTTTATGGAGGCAGGGTCTAAATGGCAGAGACGTTGCTTTGCTACCAGCATTAAAGGATTTCATTCATTTGAATCGAGGGCTATTTGCCAACTGTCCTGGAACCACACGATGGCTTTGTGTGAGCTACAGGAGAGGAGAAAATTAAGAGTTAAGAAAGAAACTTACGGTAAATTCCTATTTAAGAAAGAAAGAAAGAAAGAAAGGGTGAGGTTTGGTGGTATAGGTAGGTTTAACGGTGGGTAAAGGCTTAAGGGATGGGTCATTTAGGGTTAGGGATAAATATAATTACAGATGTTTTACATATAGGTATTGTAAGTATAATGTAAAAACATATTTGTAAACAATAAGTGCATTGTACCAAAGTATTAACTTAAATGTAAGTAAACAGTATTATATTAGGCCACCTAATATAAAAATTTTCTGTCTTCCGGTTACTGTTTATGAAATATAACAAAATAAACCATGCTATATCTCAGTTCCCAACCAGAGGTGTGTGTATGGCAGTGTTTGCTATTAATGTGCTATAAAACTTTTTTAAAGGAAAGTACCTGACAATGCAATAATTTAATAATACTATAATTGACTGTGGTTGATGAGTGGATTTAGATTGTTTAACATAAAAAAATGTAGTAACATTTTATATTGGTTCCATATATTATATATACAGTATGCATAATATCATGTGTTGTAACCAAGCAACCCTATGCATGTACTGTATGTTTTACCTGTTCTTTATGTATTGCATTCAAAGAGAGAGAGAACAATATGTTTTCAGCTGACTTTACATTTATGCATTTTTTGCATGCTCTTATCTAAAGAGGAATCTTATGTTGAATTGAATGCATTCTATTTGTTTTTCTTTTTTCCTGGGAACTGAATCTATGACTTTGGTATCGCTGATGCCATGTTCAGCTGTTTGAGCCACAATGTCTGAGGCCCGATAATCGAGTGTGGACTTTATGTTCCAATTTAAACAAAAAAGTACAAAGAGCTGATGCAACTCAAGCCTGCACTGCTGAAATAATCTAGTAAAGCGTGTTTTACAGACTGATAATCACACATGCAGTGAGTAACAGGTGTTTCTGCTGAAATCGTCCTCTGATGGTTGTCTCTGTCAATTATTCTACATTTGTTAAACGCTCCACCTGGGTTTCATTTATAAATAAATGTGCTGTTAGGTCTTTCTCTGGGAAACTTTCTAGACGACTGACCCAGAACTGTCAAAACAAGACAAACAAGCTCAAGTGTCTAATTAAAGCAACTTGATGAGCCTGTTTTTCACCCAGTCTAAATACATCACATTTTTGGACTCATGTAGTAATATATAGTCAGAATATGGAACTTAAACTTAAAGAAACACCTCTGCAGTTGATCATATTTATAAGGCCAAAAAGTAAGACGAAATTCTGAGCTTGTAATTTAATGAGCTCTTCAGTACAGCAGACTACTTACATACAATCCATACAAATATTAGTTGTCTATCTATATCTCCCTTAATATGACTTTTGTAAAATAATATGCTTAGTTTTGAGTTCATGTTGCTAATTTAGAGGCCTTAAAATTTGCATATCATAACCAATACAGAAGGATTTGTATGGTTAAGAATGATCATAACGTCCGGTTTAATAAATGATAGTGTAATCTGAGTTAAACTTCATTTGAAATGATGGTTTGTTTGAAAACCTGACCCAGTATGTGATACTGTATTTGAATATATTGATGAAATCAGACATCCTGTCTGGACGGATGTTGAAGAGGGTATCGGGAGTGACAGCCGGAGAGGAGGATCCGAGGTGTAAGCAGAGGGCTGTGGTGGTGTTGCGAGTGCTCATCATGTCCTAATGAACCCTAATTAACCTTCATTAGCCGCGAGGTGATCCGGAACGCCGCTGCACCTCTCCCCTGTGTTAGTGTTTATTACTTTTGCATTTTACTTCTCTAATTCACAAAGCTACAAAACTGCACAGTAAGGTCAGTCTCACACACACATGGAGATGGAGATGAAGTCATATTAATCAACACCAGCTGCTGCAGGTACGGCAGCCAATACCCCAGTTAACATCCAGTGGTTTTGCTTTTATTAAGCCCTCATTCAGTTCTGAGTTATGGGTCCATCCCATCAGACCCATTTAATTAAAACAATGAGACCTGGAGAGAGGAGGGGCAGGTGGCCAGATCTTCTGCCTGACAGGATGAATCACAAACACACACACACTTTAGAACCATATATACATGCAGCCGCGAGGACACGCTCGCACTGTCTTCCCGAAATAGCAGCGTCTCAGAGTGGCACAGCGCCGGTCCAGGAAAGTGAGACTATAATGTATTGTTAAACACCCAGAGGACATGTAGAAGCAGACAGACTTCAAAATATGAGGGGAAAAACAGCAAAAACTGCCACGAAAGTCAATTCATACACAATATGTTGGGATTTTAGCCTTCACAGGAAAGAAAAACAGTAAATGACATCGCTTGAATATCTCAGCTCTTTCTCTAATAAGCAAATAAAGAAAAGTCCCTCAAATTCCCAGGAATTTCACACAGGCTCTCTAGAGTTTCAATGAGAACTTAATATCTCAAACTACACTCAGATCTGCGATCAAAAGAGACTGTGTAAGTTAGATTTTATAAATTAGATTTTTATGAACAGTTCCAATTCAATTAATCTTCTTGATCTGAACTTAAAGATTAACATAAATTTTATAGCTATATACAAATTTTCTTATTTGTGCCGGTTTTAATGTACTTTTAAAGGTTTCATTTATTTATTTATTTATAAAGAAGAAAAAAAATATTTTGAGCAGGAACATTTTCTTTTGGAATACACTCGTTTCTTTACAATTTCCTTTCCTTATTTATTACTGTTAATATATTTTTCAAATAACAGAAAATTTTTTTAAATATTAAATGACTCAAAAAAAACAAAACAGTACTGGACACTAGTCACAACTATATAAAATATAACATTAATTATTATATATTATAATTAATGGCATTTACTTTTAGAAAAATATACACAAACAGTCAAAACCTTTTTTGTTTTGTTTTTTTGAGTAATACTTTTGTTCAGCAAGGATGCAATTAATTAATGAAAAGGGGCAGTAAAGACATCTTTTGATGTCATAAAATATTTCTATTTCAAATACAACTTTTTATCAAAAATACAAAAAAAATTATGAAATATAAAAAGTTTTTATATACTTTTAAATATAAAAAAGTATGAAAGTATAAAGGTATAAACACACACACACTTATTTTAAATTGTAATGATGTTTCGCATTAATTCTGATAAATGCACTCAAACCTACATTTAATAGATAGAAATAGAAATCTTGTTCAAACTGAATATTAAAGGAAAGCATTGTGACATTTTGTGGCTTTGATTCTCTACAATTGTGGTTACTCGACAGCAGTGTGAATATTCGGAGCACTGACTTCATATATACACAACAACAATCACCCAAAACACCAGTTGATTAAAAGCAACCCCCTGTTCACACCTGCTAAAGGAGACAAATCAATCTTGCAACTGATGTTGATAATGATTAATAACCTCTTATAGCTGCTCATCCCGACTGTAGACAAGTTTGACCCAGAAAAGGACACACCGGGAGAAATGATAGATGACAGCAGAGGTTCACTCACTTGTTGGTTCGCTTCACGCTCAACAATTAAAAGATTTGTCTCTACCAAGACCCTTAGCTGAGTATTTATAGCGCTCTTCCTCTACGGCCCAGTGTCTTTTCCCTAACATTATCTTCCTCACACACACACACACAATAATAACTGTAGATTTGTACCTCTGAAAGAAAGGCAACAATCTTCTCAAGCAGCAGCGCTCTTCTAGGACGGCTGTCTTTCCCAGCCTAATAACATTGTTCAGCAAATCGGAACGGGTGCGTGCTGCCGGGAGAGGGGCGACACAGCACGAGTTTGAAGGAGCAAATTAATTTCTGTGCCGCTGCGTGCCTGTCTGCGAGACGAGTGTGTGTGTGTGTGTGGGGGGCGCTCGGGGTGCGTGTGGGGCCGTTCGCTCTCTTTTATCAGACGGGGCAGGCCGCTGTTCCTCTGCCCCGATTCCCCGACCTCATCATCGCCTCACATTCATCACCGCCGCACGTCCCAGGCTGCTTATCTTCTTCACTCTTTCTTTCACGCTCTTCCCTTCATACTATACCTCATCTATAAATCTATCATGTCATCCTGCCCCTGACCTGGAAATATCAGCGACCGCCTGCGACGAGATAATTAGAGATTTTTAAGCCTGCTGGGGCGGATGCTCGGGCGCACATTGGGTCTCATTCATGAAACGGGAGCAGAACTGATTCCTGTGTAAATCATGCTGCATTTTTGGTAAAGAGCTAAAACGAATGCCTTTATATGAGGATACTGATGGATACACCACACTGCAAAAAACACCTTTCTAGCTTAGATTCTTTTGTCTTGTTTTCAGCCAAAATATCGAAACAATCTTAAATCAAGAAGGATTTTCTAGGATATTCCTAGAAGTAAAGATTTTTGTCAAAAATAAATAACTTTACTTGCCTAGAAAACCCTTCTTTGTTTAAGAATGTTTACATATTTTGACTGGAATTGGAATTTGGCTCTATTAGTAAAATATTAATTCTTTAAAAAAAGACCCCAAACTTTTGAAAAGCATTATTTCTAGATATTCATGTTTTTGCTCTATAGTAATTTTTTCTTCCCCAGTCAAATGCAACCATCACATTGAAGAAACAGCTGGAGAACAGAAAACGAACGGGATTTAAAACACTTAAACGTAAAAAACTAAAATAATTATTCATTTATACACAGCAAGTAAACAGTACAGTAAATATTTTCGCATTTTTAAACTGCCACATAAAGTATAGGGTGATCATGTGCTTTTTGATGTAAATTTAACATGTTCGAATGCCGTCACAGTTAACATACTCCTTCATTTAGCTTCTGTTAGGCTCAGATAAAAGTCAGGATCTACCTGCATGCTCACATACACACACTCGCACAGGAACCTTTTGAGGGTGATAATTGACATCTTCTGAAGAGCTGCTGTGATATTTAATGACTAATGGTTTAAAGTTAATGATTGTCCAGAGGGGGTCTCCAGCAATTAACATGATCCCCCTCTCTATCAGACGTCTGTTGAGAGAGATCGAGGCTGTTCTGACCTCAGCACAGGAAATACAGAGATTACTGGCTCCCCAGAGACGATCTACAACAAGCGTTTAAATAGCTCATCCATATGATGATTCACCTGAAAAGCGTTAAAGTTTGGAGGCCGGACTATCTGGATTGTCACTCTTAAAAATAAAAGTTCCAAAAGAATCTTTTCACAGCGGATCATAGTTTCTAGAACCATTGCTGGAATTTCCCATCATGAGCTAGATGAGCGTATTTAAAGCTACGAACTCCGTTTAAAGGGAACTAAATAAGTTCCTACTTCAGAAAAGGGCCTAAAACAGTTCTATGGGAACTATCAGTAACGTAAGTGTACGCTTGTTCGGCCAAATGCATGTGGAACACCAGCTACCAGCATTTTTAAAAACTTTGTATTTTATTCAATGTATGCAAGTCATATGCCCGTCATAAGAAATTAAGAAGAAGTCCATTATTTGTATCTGCTTTAAAACCTTGCCGGCTGAACATTTTATTCACACGCTGTTCTCAGCGAATAACTGTTCCATCTGAAGCATGTGCTCAAAAGCCTGTTAAACAGCGCCTGATTTCTTAACTACTGTAAATGATCTTTTGCGCTAATACTGTCAAAACACTCAAAAGTTTACATATCGACTCAGTTGGTTGTGTCTAAAATGAAAGTAAACAGCTGAGAGAAAAACAGATGCCTGTCTTTATATTAGATGCGTGCAGGTCTTAAACATGCTGCCGACTGTCATTAAAGGGATAGTTCACCCTAAAATGTAGTTTCTGTCATTATTGCTAATGTTGTCCTAAATGTGTATTAATTTCTTTCTTGTGCTGAACACAAGAGCAGATATTTTGTAGAATGTGGGTTACCAAACAGTTGTGTGTTCAGCAGAAGAAAGTATGTCAGTCAGGTTTAAAAATGTTTAAGTGATTAAATGATGGCATAAAAACTAATATACTTTGACAGACAAACAAAACAAAACAGAAAAACGTTAATGCAGATTAATTTATTGAATGCTCCTGCTAAATACACATATTTTACCTGAAAACTCTGTTTGTCTTATCTGTATATTATATTGTATATTTGTAATTTTTTAATAACAAAGATAAAATAATGACTAAGGTTTTTATCTTTGCTCACTTTGACCTAAATATCCGCCATTCATTTTTAATATTTTGTTAAATTGAAAGGCTTTGTCTTTATAACAGGGAAATTACTTTGGCTGTACTGTAGAGACAAAACAGTACAATCAGATTGACGAAGAATCATGATAAAATTGCTACTAAAAAAGTTGCGATATGATATTTTTCATTAATTTAGCTATTTTGTTTCAACAACAACAACACTTTAAATCAACAAAATGAAAAATTTAAATCTGTTCAGATCACTGGCAATAGGCTATTTTATCTTTTTTGTACTATGAGTTCCAGTCTCTGTGGGTTTGGAGGAATCCATTGCACTGAGGGCTATTTAAGGACATCTCTTTTATTGCTCATCCTCCACCTCCTAATGAACCCAAACTCTAATAATGATCATAGGTGTCCTTCAAACCAGCAAGGGCAGCCAGAACCTTCTCACACACACACTCATGATAGCCTTTACTGCAGTGCTGGCTAACTCTCAGACTTTTAAGAGCGGGAGCTAAATTACCCACAATGCTTCAACTGCAGACAGAAAGCATCATACCCTTGAAAACTGGAGTTGTAATTGAATATAAAATGAAATTAGCTTTTTATAAAGTTCCAGTATTATGCGCAAGAAACAATAAAATATTAATGTTATTAATGTCAAGCATGACAGAGGTGCAGCCTCGATGACTTTCAAATATCCTCCTATCCGCTCTCATTGTGTGCATTCTATGGATCAAACAAGCCATGTTAAACAACGCTACGGGTCCAAGCAAGAATTAGTCAAAAAAACATGCGAGCGCCACTGCATCAGCGTTGTTTAACATCGCAGCCCTCTCTCCTGGGAAATCCAGACGCAGAAACAGCCCCACAAACCAGAAACTTCAGCAAAATGGAGAGCTCTAATCCCAGAGTATTTACGCCCCTGCTGGAGAGACTCAATTAGTGCTGGCCGTGCTGGAATCAAGCTGGGACGGAAGAAGTTAATTGGGATCAATCAGCTCGGAACCCGACTGGTTCCCCAGGGCCGGGTGCCTTAGGCAAGCAGGATCTGACGCCGATGGCTTGAAAGATTTGTTAACCACCGACTGGGTTGTTGGTGGCACGGCTGAGTGGCTCTGACTCAACACAAACTGGGAGAATTCAATGTCACCCCTTTTATTAGAGATGCACAGAGACTCAGAGGAAGCAACAGGGGGTAGAATACCACTTTCAGAAAAATATATGGCATAATTCACCTAAAAATGAAAATCTTATCTTTACTTGTACATTTTTTTGTCTTCTGTGTGACATAAAATGTGGTTTTCTAAAGAGAACATCCTTGTGAGAAAGAAGTGCACTGACATACATTTAAAAAGTGAGCTTATGAAAATGATATGCTTTAAACGTATAATATGTACCAATACAATCACACTTTTTCAGACACACAACTACATGTTTAATGTAATTGAAAGAAAACATACTATAGCCCAGGAATGATTCTGATTGGCTGTGGTGGTGGTAGTGGTCTTTTATTTAATTAATTCTATATTACCTGCAAAGACGATTTTAAGTACACTGTAAGTGCACATTCAGTACAATTAATCCCTTCTTTTCAAGGAGTTATACAGTTTTCGCAACCATATGAGGGTAACTAAATGACTGAATTTGAACTTGGGAAAGTTTTAAATGATAAATATAATCCTGAGTGCTTAGACGCACTGCTCTGCGTATTTATACTGCTCAGACGCACAGCCACAGTCAACCACAAACCATCAGCTTAATAACGCAATAAATTAAATGGACTCATAAAATGGACTCAAACACTTTGTGCAACCTCACTCCTTCAGTACGTCTTAATGAAATCAATATACTGGACGTGGGCCCATGTCCTAATGCAAGGAAAACTAGATTACATTGACTTGTATGTCTTTGTAATTAAATAAGGGCCATACTGAGCAGCTGCACAGTTATTTACTATTCCATTTACTCTTCACTAAAGAGCCTGTGTGTGTGTGTGTGTGTGTATGCATGCATTTACTTGAAATCATTTTTAACTGACCTTCAACTTCTGCCAGAGACTAGATCATCTGACCTAAAGGTTCTCGGGATGCATTTTTAATCATTTGTCATTGAATTTTTAATTTAATATAACAAACAAACCCACGTGTGCATGCAAAAATGGCATTGATTATTTAAAACCCTATGATGGAGCTCTGAGTGTGTTTGCAGGTCTGAGACTCACGTCAGGATATTCTTTAACAGGCACATAGAGTTTCTCTTGGAGCTGAACGATGGGGCCGACGGCGTCCGGGAGCTCAGAGCTTCTCTTCTCCGTGCTGCCGTTTAACGTGTCGTTGTACATGTCCTTTCGTACCCTGCTGATCTCTGAAATAAAGAGAAACACACGCACCATCAGTTAACTACATCAATCAGGATGCAGACTGGATTACAGATATAGTGGTAGGCTATATGCTACATTTCCTTTACCAGTGAATTATATGCACTTTAATATTGCAGTAGAAGAGTGCAAACGCTCCTTAAACACTGCTCTTAAACCTAATGAACCATTCAGTGTGTTACAGCATCTACAGTCACATAACGTGGGTTTATAGAGTAAAGCGTGATCCTAGATTAACGGTTTTGTTGTTTGACAATATGGTAATCAAACAATTCAGACTAACGTGATTGAGACTGTGATTATTAATCATTAGATATACTCTCATGATCAATGTTTTTCAGCAGTGTCAGACGCTTTAGGTTCACAATATTTCCTTTTTTGTCAGCTGCTGCATATGTTACAGTATTACACAAAACTAATGAATAAAAAAGATAAATTCAATTGGATTTCTTTTTCTAAGCCTGCATTTACTGGATACAAAAATGCATTTTACACACACACACACACACACACACACACACATATATATACATATACATATATATATATATATATAAATAAAATGCAATTTATATATTTAAATATGTATATATTTTTTTAATTATTTGTAAATGTTAAATATTTGAATACAGTTCAAGTTGCAATTTATTCCTGTGATGTAAAGTTGAATTTTCAGTGTCATTTCACATGATCCTTTTATCAATGTTTCTTACAGACAGAATTCTCTTATATGTTATATGCACATACTTATTATACGTTTTCTTTTTCTTTTGCTTTCAGCAAACATTTTTACTGTTACTTTTGAACAATTCAATATGCCTTTGCTAAAACATAGCAGCAAATTAGGAATTTTCTGAGAAAAATGAAAAACTCTAAAGTGTTACCAAAATATTATTATATTAAAAAAGACTTTTAAGAACTCAAGTAGGAACACTTTCAAAGTGTTTCTACGAGCAACAGTGCATAAGCAGAAAGTGTCTTAACAAGGAGAAAAGTGACATGCTAGTTGATTTCACACACCATGCTGAACATGAGAGCTGCTGCTGCTTTAACCATCGTTTTTAAGCGGTAGCTGTATGATTTAAACACTTGCATTCAAATTCAATCACAATATCTGACCAAATCGTGCACCCTTAAATCAGACGGTAGCTTCAGACCACCCACATTAGAACAGAGACTCCAGACTGACATAGTTTGGCCAGCATTAGTCTCAGATCAGAACGGACAGTTAGTGCATTTCAACAAGACAAGCAAAGAACACCTCTGCAAGAACAGAGAAAAAGAAAGTGACAAGACGTGGGCTGAAAGAGCTTCTCTGTCTTTGAACAGCTGTAAAACCACAAAAGATCTTTCTAAGAGGATATGACTACCTTCAGAATAACCTCGGGAGACATATATATATCCGTTTGCCAGGAGGCCCTGCTGAGAACTGCCTCTTAGAAGCTACCAGCTTTGCTCTTTTTCCAAAGTACCTTACAGCCCAGAAGCAGAAGAGTCTTCCTAAAGTTAACAGCTCTTTCTGCTATTGTTGATTAATAATGCAGGAAGTTCCTGTGACCTCAGATGTCAACCTGCTGTGTACGAATGGTTAACTTACAGTCATCTCTGAGCATTAAACTGCGATGACAGAACGTGTTTTAAAAGAAAGGAGAACAGGTAAATCACTGTCATTACATGTGATCGCTCCGTCACGTAATAAAGTGAGTAATAACTGTCCTTTTCTGAAACCATCCTCTATTATATCTGAGGAAAAAAAATAAGAACGAGGAACTAGAGAAAGAGAGGCAGTGAGGAAGCACAGGCTCTAATGTGGTGGGAAAGACAATTAAAACAACCAAGTCTGTTAATATTTCATATAAGACATTAAATATCCCAGTCCCAAGCTGCTGCCGCTGTTGTGTAATTCTATTACTGGGTGAAGAATCCCCTGGTGGAGTTCTCACAGGCAAATTGAAGAGGTCGGTTTGAGGGAGAGATGTAATTACAATGGAGATCGCACACGCACCCGGCGCAATCTCACAACAAGGACGCACAGAACACACACTATTGTGTCCTCTCTCAATCGCAATATGGTGTAAATTTGACACTTCCTGTGAGGTCATGGGGATTTTGTCTTGAAATTGTAATTAGTCCTAATTTGAAGAATTAGAAAAACGCTCACGTGACACGGCAGATGTGCTTTTCGGTCCTCATTAGGAAAACATGCACTTTTAAGAGCCTGTTTCTGTCATTGTTTTAATACTGAAACTGACAGTTTTATTTGTTTGTGGGCGACTCTCATCATGAATATTTTTGGTGTGTTTTCTCAAAGCGGTACGTGCATATGTATGCTAAAACGTTCATTAGCCAGCCACCTTGTAAAACATATACGAATTGCCATGAGATCGAACTCTAGTTATATATCAAGTTATAACATTTAGGTTACACTTTATTTCAATAGTCCATTTAGACATTCTACTAACTATCAGTAACTACATGTCAACTTCATTCTCAACTACATGTCTACTAACTCTCAGAGTAGACTGTTAGGGTAGGTTTAGGGGTTAGTAGAATCAGCTGACATATACTTGTAAAGTTTCTGATAGTCAGTATGTTGTGGACTCATCAAAATAAAGAGTTAGATGATATTAATCAGACAGTCAACTAATACTCTAATGATTGCTAGTTGACATGTAGTTGCAATGTTACTTACAGTACTGTTTGTAGACTGTCTAAATTGGTCCATCGAAATGAAGTGCTATACCAACATTTATTTCTACAAGCAATTTTTCAAAATACACTACAAACGCAAAAGACGTGCAACAATCTGAAGGTGGTCATTCTTTACAACGATGCAAAAACAGCTTTTACTTGCTAAAAAAGCATAAACTAAAACTGAGTACAACAGGTTTTTCAGCAATATTTTGATCATTTAGCGGCCTTAGAATATATTACATGACCTCAAAGCTTATACACCTGAACCGAAATGACAAAACTTTCATTTTGATTTAATGTGGTCTAAGCGATATCGAAAATATTCAGACAGCTTTCCATGATAATAGCCTGTGGAGCGAGGTTGCCTTGGACAGACATTTCAGCTAAACGTGTGTTTAATGGTGGTCTGTGCTCATCTCAATAAATCGCAGCTTCAAAGAGCCCTGTTGATGGCTATAAGTGAGGCAGAGGCTACGGGCTTTACGGCAATGTTGTTATCAAAAGTGATTTAAGCTTTTCTCATTGACGTCGAAGGCCACTGCCAAGAAAGACAGTGGCATTGAGAGAGTTTCGTCTGAGGTTGGGTACACACGAGTGATGGCTACAGCATCTGAGCGCTGGAGCTGATGTGGAAGTGTGTGCAGCGATGGCCATGGACCCGTGAAAATAGATGTAATCACTGGAGTATGAGTAGACCGGTTTCTTTCCATTAACTTAAGAGGGAAAGCAATTTATATACATAAATAGAAACTTGCATCCATAAAATGCAGTAAGAAAAGGTGAAAATACATTGCTGACATATACTGTTGTGGGTGATGAAATGCATAGAGTTACTACTATTAATCTAGAACTTATTCAGTACTTATCCAAATGAGTAAAAATAATTACTCTTAACTAATTAAAAGAAACGGATTAACAGGTTATTAATTAATGACCTAATTGTTAATGCATCCTTCTTAAGAATTATTAACAGTCTGGAGCTGTATTCTAAAGTAAGTATTATATCAATCCACAATTAATTGCAAAATATGAATTACTGCACAAAACAGTAGAAAACATCTCAAAAGCACGTTACCAGAGTTATCATTGCTTTTCACTTTATAATATAGAAAACTGCTCTAGATAACTAGTAATACCTGTTCTTTCATTAATCAATAATTACAGTACACAGGAACATGAATATATCCTATTAAGAAACTATCGGCAGTTTTATGGTTAATGTGAAAAATTCATAGTGTATACTTTATTGGTAACACTTCATTTTAAGCACCAGTTCTCACTATTAAATACTTGCTTATTAGTATGCATATTACCAAAATGTTTGCAAAAATGTAAAGTGCAATGAGACATTAATGAGATACACAGAAAATAATAATACACTTTGCAAGAATCTCAGGTGTTTTGGTGTAAACTAAAAATCTGTATATCAAGCGAATTGCATACTTTACAAATAAAGGGCGATTATTTTCATTTGAAGAATTTGTCATAACAAGTGAATAAATAAATCAAGCTCAGTGCAAAAACACCTGCTTTATGTTGCATAACACTTAAAACAAGCCTCGAAACAGTTATACTTTGTGACTAATGGGCATTTGAAGGTGTTTTATATAATCATAGATAAAGACACACCTGTGCCCGAGTAGCACTGTAGTTAATGCACTACATAAATTGCTCCCATTGTATTCCACAATGCTCTCTAACTTAAAAGTGAGAGGACTAGAGTTTTCTGCTTGCTGTCGGACTTTAGCCGAATGTCTAGCAGTTGACTCATTTTTATTGTTGCATTGTATATACAGTCATCCCACTACTCCTATTGTATCACATTATTCGTAAGACTGGAGAGTGTCGCAAATTAAATGACACACACACATACAGTACCTGTAGGCAAGGCTCTGATTGTGATTTCAATGACAAATTGGCCTTGGCACCAAGTATCCTGTAATGATAATGATAAACAGCAGCCAGCCCATCCAGAGTCCTACATTAGCATCACAAATATACCCCGAGGCCGTTAAGTCCCTGCCACTCAGTCTGTATATCACAGCAGAGATGCCGAGGATTAGCCTCTTCCGCTCTGAAGCAGAAAACGCACATCCTCCGCTGGCTCTAACAACTGTGAATTAAGCTCCATTCTCTCCTCCAGCTTTCAAAGTCTCTCGGAGCCGTCAGTTGTCATATCGCTAACAGCTGTAAAAACCCTGGAAATGCACATAGGAAAATATTTTGTTACAGACCAGTCAAACTCATTTACCACTGCCCGAGAAAGCGAGCTGAGTGATTTAATTACACCGTCTGATCATGCTTATAGATGCTCCCGACCAAATGCAGGATGTCTGAAGGCATAAGCAGAGGAGAATGCATGATGTGCTCGGGGTTGTTTTCTTCGTTGGCTGATTAGGGAGGGCTGTCCGGTGGTCAGATCAGGCCCCAGACTCGAGGATGATTAAACTGTCAGTGGTGATTTATGGACAGCATTATTACAGCGTTTTAAAAGTGTTTTTTAGTGATTTGTCAGCTTTCTTGCCCTCAGAATTCAATCATTTACCTGCGCCGGCCTGCAGGGCTGGACTTCCCGCACTACTGAGCACGCGACAGCCACCTGAGCACATACTGATACACATTCTGGCACACGTCACGTGCACAGACCTACACGATCAGCCCATGGTGGGATATATCCCCGCCGCCTGCTTCCTAAACAGACTAGGAAACAGTTACAGAAAACAGCTGAAGACACCAGCACAGATTTGGAAGACGCTTTGGCAAGTTCATGCTAGTTAGTGCTGATATGATGCCATTTACCTGCAAACGTAGCTGTTCGACGTAGGTAAAATAGTTCACCCAAAAATTTTTAATTAGCATTTTTTCCCTAATTTACGAATACTGCATTGTAAATTGTTGGAAAATTTGCACTTTTAAGAGTAGATTTAAAGGTGGGTATAAAAACTGTATCCTTTATATCTACACTTTTATATATTGCCATGTAACTATTAATATCATTACCTTTACCTAAGTAATAATTTTTTATATTTTGTTTTACCTAAAAACTTTTATTTAAGGGTTTTGAAAGCCCACCTCTGATTTTAATGCATTTCAGGATGTATGAATTTTATTTAAAGAAATTCCTATTTTTACTCAGCAAGCATGCTTTAAATGTGACAGTGACGGTATAGTGATGCACAATAATTCTATTTGAAATAAACACTGTTCGTTTAAACTGAAAAAAGAAAAACAGAATACAACAATTTCTGAAAGATTATGTGACACTAACGATGCTGAAAATTCAGCGTTGGCATCATATGTTAAAATTACATTTTAAAATATTTTATTGTAATACTTTTTCCCAAATTATTAAATATTATTTTTCTGTAAAATGAAAAAGAATGTAATCAAATTAGAAATCTTGTAAATCAAAATTTTAATTTTGTAAATGCATATTAATACATTTTCAAAGAATAACCATTTAAATGTTGAACTCATACAGTCCAACAGACCTTGTAGCATTCAAAACTAATTTAAAACATCATTTCTTTTTTTTAGCAGGCCTGCAAAATCGTTCTTTATTCCCTATGTAAGACTGCCTATGTAAGAATGGAAAGGACACTCATATGCATCCCTGCGAAGCCCAGTCAATACACCCGATCCATCCTCTCTGTCAGTAAAACACAATCTGCCTTCCAGATCTCCCACAATCACATTCTCCTTTCAGCGCCATTGCAAACTATTAGCCCAGGCCGAGAGCGAATGACCCCCAACAACCACTCAAGTCTATCTCGGCAGCCATCTCCAATCTTAATCACAGCTCCGCTCAATCAGAGAATTTCACACCGCAAACACCGGCAGCTGCAGCCGTGTGCCTCCGCTGGCCTCGTCAACATCATCGCTGACAGATCGCCGACACCCCGGCTTTCTTAATATTAATCAAACAGCTGCTAAATTACAGGATCCGAACAGATGACAGTTTCAGCTCAAATGATAGCCGCGTGGTGACATCACAAAGCGCTATACTGTAGGTGGCAGTGCCTGTGGCAAGGCCTTCATCTGAACAGATGGATCACAGACTCTCACTGCATGGAGAGACACATGTGGTGAATGAGAGAGAAAACACATTAAGAGGGACATTTGCACAAATATAAGCTTAAAAGCAAGTTAAATTGAGACTTGGAGACTTTTGCATGAAAGTTAAGTGCACTCTTTAAAAAAAGGAGCTTCACGATGCTATAGAAGAACCTTTTGGCCTAAAAAGTTCCATTTAGAACCTTTAACATCCAAAGAACCTTCACAAAAGATTCTTTGTGGCGAAAGAATGTTATAACCTTTGACTGAAAGGTTCTTTGTGGAATCAAAAATGATTGTTTGGTTTTCATTTATGCATAGTTTATGTTACATAAAATATACATGTTTTGATATCTACATATAACAGATCATCATAAACTAAAAAAACAGATAAGAAGTGTTACTGTAACGTAAAAATAAAACTTTAACAAATGATTTTCATTATTGAATTGAAATAAAGCAGAAATAAAATATGTTACAAACAAAATGTAAATAAAAATGATAAATATTACCTTGGCAACTAACTGGAATAAAATAAATTAAATAAATTTATGCTCTAAAATTATTACAATCAAAACTCTAAAAGCTAAATAGAAATATTTATTGCTACTTAAACTTGAAAAATGGAATGAATATTAAAAATCTAAAAATAAAAGCTAATTGAAAATATTAATAAATAATAGAACAATTATTTAAAAATAATATAAAACTATATATTTAAAAAAAATTAAAATGTAAAAAAAGGAATGGCATTAATTATCTTTCTTTGATACTTTTATAGCTTCATATTTTTACTGTGCACTGTGAAAATGAATAACAGTAAATAGTAATTCATAAGTAATTATATATATATATATATATATAATAATCAAATACTAAACATTTTATGTAAAAAATATACAAATAAATAAATAAAATCTCACCAAAGTCTCATTTGTGGCAAACTGGGAAGTGGTCAGGACACCTGTTGTAAAATTAACATTATTTCTGCAATTTCAGAAATTCCACACTTCACCTTTAAATGAAGCTTAAACGAGAACTCAATTAAAGTCTCCAGAGCAACGAATTACACTGATACAAAGGGAAATACTCCACCGGGGCAAAGACGCACACTCAGCAGTAGGAGTAATTGGCTATTGTTGAAGGTGGTCCAAGAGGTGGCTCTGAAAAAGTGAGCAGTGTGACAGCACAGAAAGATAGTGACATTACAGAAGAGACACTGAGAATAAAAGCTACACCCGACCCAGCCACAGACATGAGCAAAGCAAGCTTTTACTGACACACTTTCCAGAGCATGAAGAAAGGCGAGAATGAAAAGACAGAGCGATGAGAACATCCTGAAAGACAGAGAGAGCCGGGGTAGATGACATCCTTCTGTGTTTGTAATTACGCGGCTCTGTCAGAGGCGAATACATCGCAAGCGAAGGTGGCAGCGAGGAGGGAGAAAGAGGGCGCGCTCTCAAACTGAGATGCCATCTGGGCCTGCGCTCTCCTCGGAATGATAATACTGCCCAGCCCTCCAAAAAACATGCTGCTTCCGCACTCACACACACACACCAGCACTCGGATGAAAAGAGAACACATGCCCGCTGGTGTGGATGAGACACAAACAGCAAGACAAGTTGAACAAAATCTTCCGGATTCCTCCAGAGAATGAGACAGCTGAGCTGGATGGCTAAGATAAGACATGAGAGACATGCTAGCAACCGAAAGTGGATGAATGCAACCAATTCTTAGCACCTGCTACAGCCAATCAGAAGGCCTGAATGAGGGGAGGAGGGAGTATGGCATCATATAAACAGAGAAAGGTATTGCTAATTAGAGTTCTTCAGAGCACTTTTAAAAGAAACATTTAATACACGGTTGAAATTCTAAAAGAGCAAGCTTTGAAGGATAAAAAAAAATTCCAAACGCCTTACTCAGATTGTATACACTACCACTGACAACATAAGCTCACTGTAAATAACGTTACAGTTCTGAAAAAGTCACTGGTGTTTCCAGCTGAAATGAGCTCTAGTTTAAGTAAAACACTGACAAATGTATTCCTTTTCACACAATTTCTGATTACGTTAATGCATGCGACGCATAATCAACATTAGGTAAGGATTTTCTGAAGTAAACTTGCTTGTTAGCTCACCCGGTACAGCACTGCACTTGTGATGCTGACTGTCCAGTAAAACATGAACTCAAAAAAGCTCAAAGACTTCCATAAGCAAGCTAAAACTACATGGTTAGCACTATTCTTCAGGCTTAGGGTAGGGTGTAGGGCAGGTAATAGGCTATGTTATTGCCAAAAATGATAAAGCATTAAAGGGTTACTCCACCCTAAAATTAAAATGCTGTCATTAATCACTTCAGAACACAAGATATTTTAGAAGAAAACCAAGAGGCATTGACTGCTGAGAAATGAACCCTTGCAATGCCCAGAAAAGTATAAAAGACGTCATAAGAATAATCCCTCTGCCATCAACCGTAACTTTATGAAGCAATGAGAATACTTTCTGTAGGCAAAGAAAAAAAATTATAAAGACTTTATCATGTATTTGATGTAAACCAATCTGAGCATCCCTGTGGTGCAGCTGGCACAGATTGCAGTGGATATTTTTCAAAATGGCACTACGATGACATGGAGAGACACAGAGGAGACACACTGTTTTAATAAAGTCATCATTTTTTTCTTTGCCTACAAAAAATATTCTCATAGCTTCATGACATTCAGATTGAACCACTGATGGTGGATGGAGTATTCTGATAATGTCTTTTATACTTTTCCGGACCTTAACAGTGTAATATACTCAGCATTTAATGGGACACTCACAAGACTCCCCAGACACTCACAAAATATTTTGTGTTTTCCGTAGACAAACAAAGCTTGAGTTTGAAAAGACATGGGCTGAGTGATAAAATTTTCATTTTGGGGTGGCATAACCCTTGTAGCACCACACTCTGGATCTGCCATCATACTTGCATTAAAGAAAAATATTGCCACAATCAAATTTAACTGTTTCTGGAGATTTCACTCGTGGGACAACCACATTTAAAACTTCCATGAAACGTGATACAGCCAACACAATATGTTTTTTTTTTCATGACATTGGGCTTCATCTGCTTATATTGCCTCTTGTGGACATGTCACCAGCCACCAGTTATCTTGTATTTCCAACAAGTCTGGCTCAACCATTGACGTACTGTATGAATTCACAGGTTAAAAGAAATTCTGAGTCTCTTTCCAAGAATGATATCATGATGGCGTAAATAAAGAGTGAGTCAGCAAGTTAACAGTTGGAGAAACGCTAACTGAGTCCCACGCAACACATTCTAGCTAATACAGATTGTCGCCAACCAGGGTTAAGAGGCATGCTGGATGTCAGGAGGAAGGTTGTGGGCTTCCTCTCTGCCCAACACTCACACTTTTGTGGTTAAGTGTGTGAGAGACAGACTGGAAGTGCACTGACGCAATACTTTGTGTCCTCCCGCACCACCGCATCAATGGACAGCGACAGCAGCCACCTGTGCCTGGAGGGATAAAAATCCCCCAGAATGCAATGGTACAAGCAGGGGATACTTCAGTGGTGCAAAGCCCCGCAATGAAAAGGGAGGAGGGGGATACGGTCTTCGCATCACCGGCTCTGGCACAGACCCACTTCAATTAGCCCAGTGTGCTGTGGAAGGAGCAGACACCAGAGCATCAGAGCATCTGAACACACACCAGCTCTCCTGTGCTGAGAACACACTCACTGTAAACACACACACAAGCACTAATTCACATGCAAAGGCAAACGGGTCATTTCTTTTAAGCAGTACCTTCTGAGCTCCGTAACTAAAGAATATAATTGTGTTTAAAGAAGCATTACTCCAAAACTTTTTTTTTTCTTTTTTTACAAAATATAAAATAATATAAATAATAATATACATATATGTGTGTGTGTGTGTGTGTGTGTGTGTGTTTTATAATATATTAAAATAATTTTACTATTTTTTAAAATTATAACTACTAATATTATATATATATACATATATATGTTCATTTAAGGTATTGTGATAATATAAACTATTATGATTTCCATTTTTTAATATCGAATTTAATGTGTTATCTAGTATATTAAGGCACACTGCTACTGCATAACAAAATAAAACCTACTAAAATCCAGCATCTTGTTCCAGGACTTTGCAATGAGTGGATACTCCATAATGCATTTGCATGTTCATACATTTCTGTTTCTTCCCTTGTGTTAATGCCCTTATGTGTTAAAAAAAACTAGATCTGTCTGCTCACTCTGTTGTATGTAATGATTTCTGCCCTATTTAAAAGTGCAAGGCAGCACCTTTCTTTTCAGAACGCCACTGGTGCCATTTAAATAAACGTAGGGGGGAAGGGGTTTATCCCATCAGCCAGAAAAGGCAGCCCAAGGCCTCGGGGCAACTCCGGTGTGTATGTGTGTGTGTGCTGTTTAGGCACATTTATAAAGGAGACAGTATTTGTGTGTATGTGTGTGCTGCCTCAGGAGGTGCTGACACAGAGGAAATGATGGTTCTTAGCGGTGAGTGCTACTAAGCTAATATGCAGCAGGATTGAGATTCTGCTGGGCTCCATACTGTGGACAGCATATGGGCTACTCTGTCACACAAACACATGCCACATGCCTCCAGGCTCTTTCTTTGAACTACCATATCCTAATAACTCGCAGCAAAAATCACGCTGCACAACTAACTGTTCAACAATGCATTCAAACTTTTGTAAACAACGTTCACAGACTTTCAACCTGACTTTCAAGACCTTAATCAGTTTTTCAAGAGCTAACTCTGGAGTCTAAAAATATTTTAAATTCTACTTCACATCTGAGTCACTTCATAAAAACATTTCAAAACTTTGTAGCTTAAACAGCAGATCATGGTGCTAGCAATGTTAAGTTCATGAGTTTGATTCCCTGGAAATGCATGATAAAATCTATATCTTCAGTGTAATGTCAGTCACTTTGGATAAAAGCATCTACCAAATGCACAGGGCGTCTTATTCCTTCAAGGAATTAGGGTTGCATACGTAACCATGAGACGTTCCTCTTCAGGAACTCGAGTCGGGTCGACAAAGCGCTATGGGGAATGAGATGCCCATGCCCCTAGACTTGCAAATCCCTTCCTAGTGTGTGTACTTGCACAGCTAGGACAAGAGAACAGAGTAGCCTGGAGTGGCTTGCAAGTCAAAATCCGTAGAAATGGACAAGCATGTTGCATCCTGCAGCGTTACAGATCTGCAGGTATCAAGACCTTGGAGGCTGCCACACTCCTGAATGAGCCTTGACTCCTAGCATCGGCGGGAGACCAGAGAACTCATGAAAATTATTGATGGCATCCACAACAGCTTCTTCTGGCCAGGCTCCCTGAAGGGAGAAGGACTAAAGTCATGCAGTATTATCGGCTGTGGTGTGACTGGAGCAACCCTCAAAACGCACCCACAGGGATGAAGGGCCACAGCGATCTGAGATCTCCCCTGTTGGCTCAACAGGTGGCCCACCGAGGGCCTCTAACACCATGGTCAGATCACACGGTTGACAGACTGGAGGCTATGAGCTATGACCACTCAGGGGCCACACTCGCTGCTTCCACAACTCTGGGCGAGGGTGCACGATGCTGTGAGAGGAGGTCCCTCCTGAGTGGAATCTCCCACAGGGAGCCATCTAGGAGGGCCATCAGGTCCAAGAGACCTCGAAAACTCTCCAGATCTGCTTCACCACCTTGGGGTTTCGTCCACATGTAAAGCCACGCATGGCTTGACACTTTGATCATGAGGTTTCCCCTCGAGGAAACTGGTCCTGAGCTACCACTGTAGGGGTCTTATGTACAGCAGGGCAAAAGTTATCACGTAGGACCCAGCTGCCATCAGGCCCAGAAGTCTCTGAAACTGTGAGTGACTTGCCTTCTCTCACTCTCGCGACTGCAGTGACGATCCACTTGATCCGAGCAGGTGTCATACTAGCCTGCATCGTGGTTGAATCCCACACCACACCAAGATAAGTGGTGTCCCTGTGCTGGAGAAAGATTTTTTTTGGCATTCAGTCTCAACCTCAACTGTTTTATATGAGCGAGGGCGACATCTCGATGTCTGGTCACTTTGCGCACCGACTGTGGTAGAAACAGCCAGTCGTCAATGTAATTGAGTATGCAGATGCCCTGGAGTCGCAGAGGATCCAGCGCAGCATCCATACACTTTATAAACGTGAAAGGTGAGAGTGCTAGGTCAGAGGGAATAACCTGATATTGGTACGCTTCGCCCCCAAACGCGAACCTCAGGAACTTCCTGTGTGAAGGACGGATGGACACTTGAGGCAAATGAAAGTACACCTCTTTTAGATCTATTGGGACAAACTAGTCCTCGGACTTGACTTGAGACACAACCTGTTTGATGGTGAGCATCCTGAACTTCTGTTTCTTCACTGAGCGGTTCAGGAGCCTGAGATCTAAAATGAGCAAGAGCCCTCCTTCCTTCTTTAGAACTATGAAGTACTGGCTGTAGATCCCGGACTCTATTTCATGAGGAGGACCACATCGATGGTCTCCTTATTTAAGAGAGTATCTACTTCTCATTCCATAACCAGAGCCTGCTCATGGCCCACCAGCATAGGCAGAACGCATGCGAATCATGATGGAGGCAATCTAAACTGGATTTTGCAGCCTCTCTTTACAGTTTGCATGACCCATTGATAACACTAAATAGTCTATTAAGGAAATCAGTCTTTTCAAGATTGGTCTCTGGTATTACTAGAGCTGCTAACTCGGTGCCCTGAAGCAGAGGACCGGCTGGAGACGAACGATTTAGCTGCTCTAGAGACCTCCAGAGGAGGTCGCAAGCCTCTTAACTTCGCTACGTTTCTGGGAGAAAAAGACTGAAAGCAGCACTCGCTTGAGACCGCTGCACCCTGGAACACTGGCAGGGTTGGCAGATCGATCTCCTGAGGGCACTGAGAAGAGATGGGCACCGTGTAATGCGGTGTATGCCGCTCTTCCCCAGAGGGGGCTGGCCCTCAATAGTCCTGGTCCATAGACGCCAGGACGTTTTAGCCGAGGACTACCAAGAATGACGGTCTACTGCTCTGCCTCCTGCTAAAAACCCTCTGGCCAGGGAGCTGGAGGAGCTGGAACATGACTGGGGCTGCTCCGCCCAACCTCCTCGGAGGAAGAGAAAGCACCGTGTTCCTTATTTCCTTGCCTTGGCAACACGCACCGATTTCATGCACAAGCTTTTTCTCCCCTCAGGAAGAAACGTGTCATAGCAGCAGCAGCGAGCTCTTACTCAAAAAGTGTGGAAGAACGACAGCGCAGGCTTCTGGACCCCGAGTTTTAGAGAACTGGTTCTCAGCAGCAGGAGAGAACCGCGAGCTCGCATGCACAGACACACTCCTCATGTCCGGCAGGGGCAGAGCATTTGCATCGGAGAGAAGTGCGATCAGTCCCTTGAGAGGTGACAGCGTGCTCTCCGCTCACCAGAATGCTGCTCATTATTCATTTATTCACAGTAATGATAGAAAACTTGCTTGTGCACATAAAGTAGATCTTGTGAGAAAGGAAGAGGATAGGGATCGCCCATCTTCCACCAAATCCCAACGCGATTCCCAGAGCACAGCCCCCACAACCACCTTGGTGAAAGCGGGGCTGGCACCCTGAAGAACGCTGCTAAAGGCTCTCTCCAAAGCATACGCTGAAATGGACGCTCGCAAGGGAGCGTGCTTTGCTTGCACAGCGTGTTTCCCCACATGTAACGTAGTTTGGGAAGGGAACAACACGGCCCAAAACACTGTCCGCTGTCGCCCTTACCTTCACTCATAATTTTTAAATAAGGATAATTGACAGACAACACCATATAAAAATGACACACACAAAGCGCTTGCTGAATGACAAAAAGCTGCAGCTGGCTGCACTCCTCATGCTTTTATGCTTCCTGGCCAATGACATCATCCGCCTATGACGTCTCGCCCATCCATTGGACTGATAACACATACTATTCAGAGCCATCACGCTGGAGGCATTTCCCATAGCGTCTTGTCGACGCGGCTCGAAAACTCCTTTACACAACTAACTCAACCCATCAATCCCTCAAAATTCCACTACACACCTAACTCAAAACTGCACTACAAAACTAACTCAACCCATCATGGCCTCAAATCTCCACTACACTTCAATAACCCCTCAAAACCCCCTTTCAAAACTAACTCTGTGAAAAACTGAAGAAGCGTAAGTCCAGTTGTCAAAAACAAAAAACAAAACAAAACAAAAAAACACAGAATCATTCAGTGCATCTGAGACATTCAATTTATGTTCAAACTGAAAACACTCAGGCGCTTAGATGAGCACAAGGCTGGTGGCTGCGGCTGTGTTTTCAGAGACAGACAACATACTCCATACAGCACATGGACATCAGATGACAGGTACACACAGTCTCAGCGTTGTTCATATATCACTTAGCAAATGAAGTGAAGCACAGAACCATGCAAATCCCCTCTCCGCTTCTCCCTCTCTGATTGGCTGTCGCATAATTGTGTTGCGATGTCACGGGACGAGATGGTAAGGAGTTAATAGGTTAATTTAAGAGAATGAACAGCCACACACATCACATGCTCTTGGAACGGAAGGTCACATTTATGCTGAAAACATGACTTTTTAGTGTCAACATCTTACCCTTTACTAAAAGTCAGATCCATACTGTGCTTTCAGTGTGAAACACGATTAAAATCCTACAGATGTATGACAAAACTCATTACCTTGGAACTGTAAATCTACGCTGTATATGAGCAAGCCCAGATCTAACAAATCAAGGGTGGTTATGGCTTTAATGCGGCGACACTATTAATAGAGACATTTTTGGCTGCGTACCGACATTATATAAAAACCTGCGAGAGCCATTAGCCTTTAACAAAGAATTAAAATGCACATTTGGTGTGCAAAGGGTATGAGATAAATCACGCTAAGTAGGGAAGGGAATCGATCATTTCTCAGATGGCCTGAATTGCTCTTTATCTATATTAAACAGAAGAGTCTAATGGATGGCACTTTAGATGGTCCCTCCGTGTCCTTTAAAAGGCATCTGCTTGGGCCCTAGCCCAGAACATTTGAAAATCATTCAGAAGAGGCTAGATTCAATTAAATATCTCTCCCGTACCTTGAACTTTGTGCTGCTGACGAAAGGTAAACACATCAATCTCCTTTTGCTACCTGAGCAGCAACAATTCTCAAATCTGACCAAGCGTTAACTTCGAATCTGGAGCAGAGTGAAAAAATAGCCCAGTGACGAGAACAGCAGAGGTCTGAGCAAGACCAACATGCTGACATTGTGCTCAGGTGGAAAAAGAAATAGCTGGATACCAGATAACCGCTACCTCTACCTAACCTGTATTGTTTAAGACGTAACAATATCAACTGCCGGCCGATCAATACAGGTTTTCATTAACCGATGATAGTGCTGATATTGAGAGTGCAGGCAAGCTGATGACCCAAAAAATACTTGTTTGCTGCTTTTTCAGAAACACACAAAAATGTAAAAACTAATCATGAATCAAACTGATATTTGAGCTATTGAGCTAGACAGCACATGCACACTTTATCAACACAACATTTTACGAAAGGGAAGTTTGCTTGGTTTTAAATGATAAAACAATCAGTGTCCTGTTCAACATGAAGACAAAAAGGAATGTGACACTAAGTTGTCAAAAACCAGTGGATGACATTCATGGTTAGTTTGAACTATACTTGAAGTTACTTTTACAGGACAACCTTTGAATTTGAGGAGAGCTGATTAAATTAAAGTTAACAGTAAACAACTAAAACTGAAAGCATAAAAACAAATTTATTTG
This sequence comes from Enteromius treurensis, assembly GCA_032275025.1. Taxonomy (NCBI): domain Eukaryota; kingdom Metazoa; phylum Chordata; class Actinopteri; order Cypriniformes; family Cyprinidae; genus Enteromius; species Enteromius treurensis. The sequence goes on from JAUCMU010000024.1 coordinate 2,401,276, forward strand.
AAAAAGATTTACTGAAACCTTTCAACATTTTGCATCCTCATTTAGTCTAACTTGGTGTACTAAAATAGCAAGAACCCAAATGATATACAGCCATTAATAAGTAAACAGTAATAATAAAAAATAAAATAATAATAATGGCAAAAATAAACAACTAACTACTAAAACTTAAAATAATAAAAATAAAATAAACACAATATTTAAAAATAACACTGATAAATAGTATCTAAATGACACTAAAATAGCACTGGTGTGCAGATGCTGCTTGGTTTAATAATGCATGATGTGTGTTTAAGTGACGAAATGTGTAAAATGTTGTGTAAAGAAGCCAATGGTGTCAAAGCATTCCAAGTTTAATGAATTCTTGAAACCGCTAAAAACGCTTTACTGTGCATGCCAGGCCAGTAGTTGCCGATGTCACTTAGTAAAGAAACACGACATGTCTGAGCACATTTGCATTATTCACACTAGTACTTGTGCTTGCCTATGAAGACGAAATATGCATGACACCACTGTTTTCACAAACTCACATTTTTGCAGTTCAGAGACAATAACGGTATTGCTTTAAAAAACCTGCACCCTGAAACCCATTTTCAAAAGTTTGCACTGGCAGCGCCCCAAAATGCTGTTGTTGAATAAATGCACATCCAAAACGCATAAAACAATTTCTATCTTTAGTTGAAAATGGTGCTCTGTAAACACCCCCTCAGACTGAATCAACTGAATGGCCGGGCACATTAACAGTCATCTAGCAAGATGATAATGCAGTCCACGTATATACAGCAACCCCCAATAGTGACAAACACTGCATTTAGGTATAAGTTAAATAACCAGAAAAAAGATTAACACGTTAGATCTCAGGCATCGTCTCTCTGGAATATGGAATATGAATTATTTCAGGTTATAGGATTTCGCTCTCAGAGGCAACGGGCAAGGATAAGGAACGACAGGAGACCAAAATCTATTGACATAAACGAGCTCAGATGTTGCCTTTTCATTCACCCTCTTACTTTGAAATCAATACGACTCTGTCCGTGTAGGTAGATTCTATTCACATTCTCCTCTCACCCAGTCTCCCGGAGAGCCCGTGGCGGGCTGGAGACTTAGTCAGCAGTCTGTGAGAAACAGTTTCAATTACACAGAGTGCTTTTAAAATGAGGGATGTGAATGCATTATAAAGCTCAACCCTGATGTATTCACTAATAATGACGGCATCACAGGAAGCCGGCCATAATAATCCCCAATGATATATAGAGTAACTGATGGGAGCAGAAATGGAAGGGGGTTGTCATGTGATTGATTTCTCCTTGAAATGAACCGGCGCTGCTCTTGAGTGAGGAGAACTGGGGCACATGACTTTGCGACATGATGACCCCGTGACCCCTGCACTCTGGCACATCAAGTACTGTCAGATGACAATCTCTCAGTGTGTGCTCTTTCCTTCTGCTCTAACGACCCTTCAAAGTCATCTTATGACAGGAAATGTTGATGTTCAGAAGATTTAAGGAAGGCGTGCTTACCTGAAATAGAATGACCTATGCTCTGATGCCAACCTTATTAATCTGTTGTGTCTGTCGAATGCACAATCGCCCCCTGCTTTCGCATCTCAAAATATCATTGCACACGTCAATGCAAAGAGCTAAACAATCTAAACTTATTGTCGCTGACACACGCCGGGTCTCAGAACGTAAGATGAAGTGAAACTCACCTCAGGAATGTGGGACTGGCTGCAAATGTGAAAATAGTAATCAAACGTAGAGGTTATCAGAGTGACACTGAAAGGCTCAAATTGACAACTGTTGAGATACACAGAATCCAGACTTCATAAGTGACTGGATTCGAATGCTGTATATGCCACACAAATATAGTACATCACACAGAAGACTCAATAACAATACAACAATACTCCATAGAAAATATCATAAATAGTGTTAAAAATAAATGAAACAGCAGATATTCTCTGTATTTATTTTAGCTCCATTAGACAAGAGGCATGTTCAGAACATTCTATTGCATTTACTGTTGCTGTCAGGGATTGTTTTTTAAGAGGAAGGTTCGCATTTAATAAACTTCACTTCTAGTCACTTTACTCAAATCACTTCATCTACTTGCTTCAAAAAAGTAATATTTCAATACATGAGGTAACTTTTTTAGAAACGCAATAATGTACTCGAGAAAAAACTAATAATAAAAAATATATATATACACTACCATTCAAAAGTTTGGGGTGGGCACATTTTTATGATTTTTTATTTGAAGGCTAGGATGTGTTAAACTGATAAGAAATGATGTCAAATATTTATATTGTTAGAAAAGATTTATGTTTTTAATAAATGCGGTTCTTTACGACTTTTTATTCATCAAAGAATCCTGAAAAAAGATATCGCAGTTTCTAAAAATCAGATTAGAGCTTTAAGATGATCTCTAAAACTGACCCCTATGACTAGTCTTTTGTTCCAGGGTCACATACACACTTATGTAATAAAATGTATTTAGTTTCTTAATAAATACTTCATAGCTAATATTTTATTATTTTGTAAATTTTTTTTTTTCCTTGTCTTAGAAACTTAAGACAACGCTTGTCTTAAATCTTAAAAGGCAAGTCCGTTTCTCTCCGTTTCTAGCTAATGAGTGCACAGCTCATTTCCTACTCCCCTAATGCCACAAAGTGAGAGGGATTGTAGAGCATCCCAGAAATGACAACTACTTTACAACTAAAGACAGAGTCCTAAAGAAGATAATTCTGGGTAAATTGACTTTGACCCCAGTAAAACTCCTCAGGATTAATTAATTGCTCCAATTAGGTGATGAATATGACCACTTAGACTAATTGTCAGTGGAGCATGCGCTTCTCCAGTCCTCGTGGGACCTTTAAGGAGCTTTCATGAAAAGGGCTTTTCCTGAAAGTAAACCGTCTTGCATTGAAGTTTTAGAAGGCAAAGTCATTAAAATGGGTCCTCAGAGTGTGATTAGCAGTACATCAGAATTTCTCTATGTGAATTTGTGTGAAAGATTAATGACCACTCTTAGTGTGCTTGTCCTGTTTGGGTAGCGATAAACCAGCTGTTATCAATGAGTCCTGTTTCCCTGGTTAACTACATGTGTGATAGGACTGTTGTATTTGACAGTGAGGCTTCTTAGAAAGCTTTTAAACTCCTGAGAACTGGGCAACTGGAACCATCTTGTTAATTTACTGACAACCAGCTATTTTTTTTCTTTCTTTTACCCAAAGCTTCCCCATTCGTGACTATCTGTATAAAGTCAGTTTACAGCCACTAAGGAAAGGTTGTTCTAACTGACATGAAAAGTGACCAATCACAGTCAATTTTTGCGTAGACATGCCAATTAGTTTCTAAGAACAACAATAACAGTCAGCTCAGTCACCAAAGGATTGATCAGAAATATGAAAGATGTTGTATAAAAAAACTGTCCTACTATTCAAAACTATATAATACTGACATTAATATTTACAATTTTGGAGTAAGTTGTTTTGAAAGAAGACTTTCATGCTTACCAAGGTCACAATTATTTGATAATAATGAAAAAAATACCATATTAAGATGCCACTAAACTGGAAATTTTTGGCAAATCAAGTAATTAGTTGTTCCTCGGAAGCACTCTGTTCCTTGTAAACAGGACTTCGTTTCCAGGCAGACTGGTGCTCCCTGACTCCCGGAAGTTGCACAGCACCAGCCAATCACATTTCAGCCAGCTCTTGCCATTTTTGTGAGCAATATGCATCAGACTGTCACTGTCTGTAGGTGGTCTGCTGCCATGCCGGCTTGAAATCCTACAACTAAGAATATTTCGAATTTAATACAGAATGTTTGAACATCGCACTCGAGTGCCTTGAATGCTAAATATTATGTACTTCTAGTCACAAAATTGCAGCAGTCAGTTATTTAGAAACCTTTTACGACATCATAAAAGAACAATTTGGTGTACAAACCATGAATGACCAATGAGCATTACCATGCCTTACGGGCCCACATACATCTCTGTTTCTATTACCGTCTCTATTCAAACAGTAACTAACTCCATTCTCTATGGATGTCAGCAGCGCAACTTTGCCTTATGGGCCTTGTACTGATGGCAGCGGCTGCTCCCCTGATTAAATTCATCACCTTTATTACAGCGCCGAGTGCATGGCCTAGCATGGCTGACTGCTCCTGTTGCCCATTGAGAGCATTCATCTGCACTAACGGGGGCAGGGGTTTACGCTTGGTCTGTGCATCAGCCTGTGAGCATCACGTCTGCTTCACGCAAATGCATCGCTCACAGGTGACATGCCAGGGCCGCTCACACGTCTCACATCTAAAGGCCACAGTACCCTTCAGAGCGAGAAGAAACACTGGCTATGGCAAGGGGCTTCAAATAACGTGAATCAAATACACTTGTGTTTGTTAAAAGATGAATCGTGGTTTTAGACCAATGGATCCTGTAAAAGTTTAATACTTTTTTTGGTTACACTTTATTTCGACAGTCCACTTTAGACATTCTAACTATAAATAGCTTTGCAACTACATGTCAACTAATACTCATTGATTTGCAACTATCTCTAATAACTCTCTAAGCAGACTGTTATAGGTTTAAGGTTAGTAGTATAAGTTGACAAAGTATGTTGTAGAGCCATCAAAATAAAGCGTTAGAAGATATTAAGCAGACAGTCTTCTAATACTCTACTGACTGCTCATTCACATGCCTACTGTTAGTAGAATGTCTAAAGTGGATTTTTTATGCCTTTTATGCCAGTTTTTTCATGTATGTACATTTACAACTCTATATTTTTCGGGTTATATATTTTCCTTGGTAATAAAAGTAAGAAATATTGTGAATGCTGCTGTGTGTGTGTCTCTAATACGGCTTTTTTCTTCCTTTTGAAATTCATAGAAACTATTGTTTGTTTGGCTATTGGAGCAAAATGGAAGGCTTAAAATATATCTGTTGTGTTTTCTGTTTAAAACCATAAAAGTTTACCCGCTTATTATGACTTCCTCTTCGGAAAATAGCAGAAATGAGAATCCATTGGAAATGCTGTATAATATTAGGATTGCAACTAGTAAGACACAAAACAACAACAAAAAACATATATTTATATATATTTTTTTTTTAAATTTAATTTAATTTTTTTAAATTTTTTTTTTGCATGGCAAATCAAATCATTGCAAACCTATATGTATATATAAAATATACATATATTTTGAAGATGGATTAATCAATTTTCCCAATCATTGAACTGTACACTGACTAGAAATATACTGCGCAGAATGTTTATTACACAACCTTACATTTATATTTTACGTATAAAAACATATTTGGCTTTGGCACAAGCTCTAAATCCCCCTTGGAGTACTTAATTAATGCCAAAAAAAAGTTGTGTTAAACATAATACAGTAAGTAGAAATAGAAGCAAAATTTGTGTGGTGGATGGCTGATATTTTTCATTTTTTGATATTTAAAAGCACAGTAAATCATTTCTCCTGACCTGCATGCAATTCTATATTTCAAGGGATTTTCCTATCACTAAAGCAATTCAAGCTTAGTTAGTTGGAGGATTTTCACAGGAAATACGTGCAATCCACTTCCCTCCAAAAGTTTGGAAACAGTCTTTGCAAAGTGTGGTTTTGGATGATATCAGCATAAATCCTTGTCATTTTTTGGTGCAATATTGTGCATTAAAGTAGCTTGACATTATCATTGAAGACTAGCGATAATAATTTTCATTTTGATGATATAATAATGACAATACCTGTGTGAAGTGTCCAATCAGTGTGGATCATCTTTGGTCAATCCTTCAGGAGGGTTGGAGTAATATATCAAGTCAATGTTTGAATAAACTGACAGCTCGGATGCACAGAATATAAGCTGTAATAGCTGTTAATGCTGGATATTTTGATTAGTGGAAAAAACCATATATTAATGTATGTTAACTCTTATCAGTGCAGAATAAAAAATAATTTATGCAAATATTGTCCAAAACCCCACTTTTCTAGGGCGTTTCCAAACTTTTGGTGGGCAGTTTATGTGATTATTTGATTAATTAAAATAATGCAATACGTTTAGTTAATTAATTAACTAGTTTTAGGCCTACAGGTTATCTGTCATTCAAACAGCTTTCTCATCCAAAGTGTCAGACAGTACTACAAGGACAGTCCCCCTGGAGGAACCCAGGGTTAAGTCAAGTGCTCCAGGGCAAAACAACAATAGAGGATCCCATCAGTATAATGTACAGTGCCCTCTGATTAAATGTGAACTTGTGACCTTTGGAAACAGATATTATAATCAGCCTGGCTCTATACCTGGTAAATGAGCACCATCCCAAATGCTCAAGAGGATAAAAAAAAAAAAACAATAACTATATTATAGTAATTTATGAGAGAATATAACAGTTTGTCTATATTTCTAGTTTCAGTAGATTACAGTAATCTAGAGTAATTTACAAAAATTAACAGCGCTCTCCTAGTGATAATGACAGCAATTGCCTAAAATCCAAAGTGCTCCCAAGCTACTGCGTGCATCCGATTATGTGATATTACAAACGAGAGTGTAAAATGAATGCACATTATGAGATGGATGCAAGCCGACACAAACGCACACATTCACACACTCTCATCCAAACAGAGCCAGATTTGTTGGATATTACAACACCCCACGGGGAATATCACACATGCGTTCTCACACAGCTACTGAGCTTTCGCTTGCCTTGATTATCGATGATACCACAGATTTTCAGCACTTTCAATTCATTCCTCCATTTTCACTCTCACAGAGCCGTGCAGAAAAGAGTTTCATGTATGATCAATGTAGCGGTCCCGCATGAGCAGTAGACCATAATTTACGTTCTCCGCGTCGTTCTACGACAAAATAGAGCTGAGTTTGGCAAAATCTGATGATTTAGCATTGCTTTGGTGATGGTTCTTCTGTAGCGACAAAGGAATATAGTTGCAGTAGCACGACAACAGGATTCCTCCATGAGAAGCGCATTTTCTAATCTCATAACCACCAAAGGCCACGACCAATTGCACTTAGTTTTCTAAAAGGCATATGATCCGAGGCATGCATGCACGCATTTGCACACGTTCATAACATGCAGATCTGAGCACTGTGTCCTGTTTGTCAGAGGTCAGGGCTCAGTTCTGCAATGGTTCAATAGTGGAAGTGAAACCGAGTGCTCAGTTCACTCTCCTGAGCACAAGACCAACTCGCTGTCTCAGTCTGACGGAGTGTGTGCTCCCTTGACAGCGTTATTAATTCAGATTTGCACAAGCTAGACTGTGACAAACCCATAATGTGTGGTGGAGGAAACGACTCTAACTGGCATATTACTCAAAAACATTGCATTAAACAGCATGACGCATCTCTACGCCAGATTCTCACCAACTCTCAGTATAAAAATCTGTGAAAACTCGCAACGTGAGTCATACTTCGCAAGTGAAACACTGAATATTCCTCATGTTGGCAGGTAAGATCAGCCACATCATCCTGATTACATGGCGAACACCACCGGCTTTATCCAGAGAGGAAAGCTAGTTTCGACCAGAGGGAAAGGCTGTAAATGTGAGTGACAAGAAATAAACAAGAAAGCGACTGTGAAACTGCTTCAATTCACAAAGCACAAAGTGTAAAGCTAGGCCGCAGGCCCTCCCGAGGGGCGTATGATGATACCCGAAATGCAAGTTTAACAGGGTAGTGTTAAAGACACATTTTGATGGATTTGAGTTAAAACTGGTACTTTATTTGATTATAGGCTTAAAAAATAAACTGACATTTTAAAATGACATCACAGAGGAGTTATTAGGCTTACATCACTCCGCTGTGATTCACAGATGAATACGATCCTCGGGTATTTAACTGCAGATGCCAAGGGATTGCGTCCACACTAGAATGGCACGCTGGGCGCAGAAGATTCACCGGAAAACAGTTATTTGGGACTGTGTGTGTCAGCAATTATAAACCTACCAACCTTCCTAACTTGAGCGAGAGAGGGTGGCAGCGCTCAAAGATGTCAAAAATATAACGACTCCCTCTCTCTCATACTGTAATGAGAAAGTAATGATGAGTAATGAGTCGGTAACGCAGAGTAATGTGTGTAATGATGGAGTTTTATAAACGTAATTTAAAACTTAGGTTTGCTCAAGAGGTTCTAAATTATTACAAGCACATCATGATCTGAAATTACTTTTGCTTTGTTTGACAACAGATTTTCAATTGGCAAGTAAATTGCGTAAAGCAAAAGAAAATTAAAAATTTAAATGCATGTGTTAAATAGGAAAAAATATTTCAAAATAAAAGTACAATGAAAATCAGCCGCATTCAGGAATAAAATAGGCCCTCTATATTAACAGGAGTCATTTAGAGACATAGACAGATAGATGCTTTTAATAATCTTTTTAAAAGCTAATTACCATAATTTAATTTGCAATAAAGGACCAAGTGTCTCTATAAAACATTTATAAAATAGACTGGATGAGAAAAATAGCACAGTTTGGGGAAATATATACAGTAAACCTCTTTAGGAACTTTATAAAGTTGACAGCAGGAGATGGGTACAAGAGGTTTGCATAAAGAATAAGTGAGGAGCCCCCTGGTGCCACAGTAAACATAATTCTAACCCTAAACCACAAATTACTGAGTGGTTCACTGCTCTGGCATACCTGTTAAACCATATCGTGGTGCACATAGTGTATTAAAAAACTAATATGACAAACTAAGCTTTTTTGAATATTGATTAGTATGCTTGAATACAGCTAATAAGCGGTTTGTAGGCTATTTTTGTGTGTTGTTTTACATACAAATGTTGGGTTGTTTTTATAGCCTTTACTTAACTATTGGCTTTTACATACTGGGTCATTTTGTTGGGTTAATTTAGTAAACAACATGTCTGGCCCAGACAATTTAAATAGAAAGGTCCAGAAGAGGATCTGTAGGTGGGAGTAAGTTTCTCTTCCTCGCCTTGTTGTTATCACATAGACATTAGCAGTGCAATGCAATTTACTTAACTATTTACTTGTAAGTGTGGGTTAATTCTCTTTAAAGCCAATGTCCGGGGCTACATAAGTTATCCATGAACTTCTGCTGTAAAGCTGTGATATCTGCCTGTTTTAACGGGTTAATTAAGAGTTTAAATGAGAGACGTTTTACTAAGGCTATGCGTTAACAACTGTCAAAAAGGTACCTATTGCATTTACCATGAGCATATCAAAAAGATGACCATAATAACCAAAAGAACCGCTGTAAAATCATCTCGCAAGCCACAGGTATCCCCTTGCAACGGAGAAGTATAGTGACTCACCGAACGGGAGCGTAAACTTAAGCTGCTATTAAAAGGCGGTATAAGTGGTGTGTTCGGCGAAACAGAGATGAAGATCTGACACCCCAAATGCAACTGACGCTGTAAATTGTTTCTATTAAACGCTTGGCGCTAAGCGCGAGCATCCGCGCTTCCTTTCCAGCACCGTTCGGTGGGTTTGACGGACGTTACCTTCGTCGAGAAGCCGTTCGAGGTGGTTGAAGATCCCGCAGAAGTTGGGCAGACTGCTCATCAGTTTCTTATCGTTCATGAGTTGCATCAGATAATCTGGGGTCGGCTTCGGCTTCTCTTTCGTTTCCATTTCCCCCACCATATTCCACAGAAATCACCACCGACGCCCCAAAATAGACGGAGAAAGTCCCAAAATAAATAAAGGCTTGGATATAAATAATAAATAGAGTACAAAAACGCAAGTGAAGAAGGCAAGTGCCTGACTCGTCCGCGGAAAAGGCTGCTGTCTCTGTCTTTACGCACAATCCGCTGCTGCAATAGGCTACGGCGATTCGGGAGATGACAGTTGTTAGGGCAGCAGATGAAATTAAATTAAATGAACCAAATGAAATATAAACGTGTGGAGAGGGAAGCCAGGTCTCCTTCCAAAAACAATTCCCGATAAATCCCACAAGTTACCGGCAAAGGCGACTCCCGCGTGCCCAGTGCCCCTTTTAAGATTTATTTTAGCGAGAGATTTGTCCTTAACTTCCTCTTGAGGCGGTGAAAATGCACCCTTTCCCCGAGTTCCCCAGAGCTTCCTGTGTCTTGTTTGTCTGTGTATGTGTGCAGCACTAGAAACGTCTGTCCCTCCCGTCTCTTACGCGCAATAAAGGCGCTTTCTCAATGAGATTGGCATTCGGTCCTCCGTTACCGACCAGCTCCTCTTGCGCTCTCGAGCCCGTCACATGATCACACTGAGTCCCAGCAGCAGAAATCAGACTGTGGGAGGAGAGAGAGAGACAGAGACAGAGAAAGCGAGAGAGTCTGTACATCTAAAAAAAAAAAAAAAACAATTAGCCCATTTTAAACGCGACTCGTTTATAAAGCATGTCTGTAAGATACGCATCTGGCGTCTTGCGATTAATGGCTTCACATAAACTCTTCCACAGAGATGCTATTTTTTTATCAGTCGTATTTTTAAAGTGTTTTCATTTACCCTCCATCATGTCATTTTGAGAAGATACGGTTTGTTTTCATTCAAACATAAAATGAGATGTATGAGCTGCACACAAAAAATATGTCCAGAATTAGTTTCATTACACGATTTTATTATGTATAAAATAACAGCACTGAAAGTCTACCAAATACCTCCTTTAGGGTTTCACAAGAGAGAAGTATGCTAGTTTGAAACAACACAAAGGTAAGTAGACCTAATCATTCAAACACACACACACACACACACACACACACACACACACACACACAAGTTTCATCCTACTTTAAATTCTACCTCTGCTTGTTTTATTGAGAACTAACGCTCTATTCCCATTGTTCAGACTGGGTTGCATTGTTTTGAGGTGTTTGTGAGACTGAGTGTATTGGTCACATGGGTCTAATATTAAAAGACTCATTTGTCCTCTTTTGGCAAGCTGGATGGGAATAGTGAAGTAGAAGAACAGAGATTGACTAAACGCCGGTGCACACCAGAACGTACCACAATGGTAAAGAAGAAAACAAGGCATTTATCTCAATAGGAGGACTTCCTCTGCAGAAAAAAAAAAAAACATTACACAATGCGGATGGAGGCTAATGTTTTGTCAATATGTGCCAATACTCAACTAAAGCTAATACTATGGGAACAGCTCCCTCTGGATTAGAGCACTTTTTAATTTACATAATTAACATTCCTTTTCACTTTTTGTCCCTGTTGGAGCAGCACAAGAACAGAACAGAAGCAAGGAAGCCATTTCAGAGATTTGAAATTTGATGTGCTACATTTTCATTCCAAGCATTCATTCTTTGCATTAATGTGACGCATTCGATTTTGCTAAATAAATGCTATGCCCAAGCACCACACTCTGAAACAGCAAACATGTGCAGTTTCAGAGAGAACTGAAGTTATTTTCCCACACGGTAAGCATAATTTATGACTGCTTGAATCCCTTCATTACTGTGTTTATATAAATACTCTAATTGGCCTAATGGTTTTGTCACTTCTTTTGTTATGTAAAGCAGTTCTCATGCATGTTTGGCTTTTAGACGCAACCATGAAAGCAATTGTTCCAGTCGCCATTTGACGTTACATTGGTCCATCACTCCTATTCACGTGAATGAAAATAAAAAATAAAAATAAGAAGCACGTATAAGAAATAGCCGGAAAACAAAACCGAGGGAGAATGTGAAACAACGCACCGGAGGGCTGAGGAGATGAGGGTAGAGAGGGCTGGCAGCCCAGTATCTGACAGCATGGAAACAAACGACCCACCAGAACAGGAAGGGATTGTCCAGGTCCTGCCCGGCACCTTTTCATCCCTTTGTCATACCCAGGGCTTTCACATGCAGATCGCCTTGGATGCAGAGGCCTGTGTTAGGGCGCCTTGCCCTCCTGACTACAGAGAAAGGGGTGTATTTACCCCTCACCCCTTCTTCAGCGAGAACTGCCCCTCCACCCCGTGGCTCCCTCGCTTACTCTCCAAATGACGGAAGCCTTGTTTGAGAGCAGAGGAATTACGTTAATGAATGCATTCCTTCACACATGCACCCTGAAACCAGGCAAGCTTGTCTCTGTTTGGTTGAACCAGGGAACAAGTGCACTGTCGCTCTCAAACCCTTGCCTTTCATCTCCATCTGGCCCCCTCTTTTTTCACTTGTTCACTCTCCTTCAGATAGCCCAGATCCCCTCATAAACCCCCCTTCTCTGTAAGCGCATGTGACTAGTATGTGGGTTTGAGCAGAACACGAAAACAGCCTAAACTGCTGAATCCACTGATGTCTAATTAGCAAAAAAAAATGCCATTAGAATTCAAAAGTGCACTGATACTTAGAAAATCAACATATGGAAAAAATTTTGAGACAATAGAAATTGTAAAAATCCTTAATTCATTGATTGATTTTATCATATTTCTGGGAAATGAAACTCATTAACAGCATCATATTTCCCTAATTTGACAGTGCATCTAGTTATTTGTCGTTTATTAATTTTAGCACCATGTCAGAAATATATGCAAGCACACACATACACAGCAATAAAGTGAGATGCATTTGCCGTATATCATACTTCTTAAAGGAATAGTTTTGGTTTTGGTCACCACTGACTTCTATAGTAGGAAATAAATATACAATGGAAGTCAATGGTGGCCTTATTACAAACCTTTTGCAAGATATCGGCAAAGAAATTCTTACAGATTTGGAACTACTTGAGGGTGAGTAAATGATGACAGAATTTTCACTTTTGGGTGAACTATTCTCCTCAAATCATTCAGGAAATGTTTATTCATGATTTACGGACAAATAGGAGTTCTGCTATGAAACTTTGGTAGAGAACCGAACTCCGCTGTCAATATGTTGTATGTTACTGTGTCTATAAAAATGTACATGCATATTTTACACATAACAGCCCTTCAGAGATCTGAAAACTGTAACAGCATAATAGTAGCAACAGAAGCTTATTTAAAAACAATATTGCTTGGATTAACTTAATGATTAACATTTAATAGAAAATATTTAGGAAATCAATGTGCTGATGTGTCCTCTATAAATGTGAAAAATCTGTGCAATTATAGTTTTGTGAAGCCAGAGTGCATTAAATTTAATTCAGTCATGAATGATTGAATGCATTACTGAAACAACCACGAAACATCAATAATAATTTCCATAACTGAGCTCCAAGGCTCATTTCCAGTGCGAAATGTCTTATCGAACACATTACTAAATTTGATCATGTTTCACAAAATAAATCGGTCATTAGTTCCCATGGCAGCCCTGTGGCTCAGTGTACACTGAACATCCATGAGCAGATCCCTAGTTGAAAGAATGGGCTGCAAAAAGCTCGATCAGGTTGTCTTCAAGTTTTTTTGCTGGCCGAGTCTTTGTAACATGAATCCACTGTGTGCTAATTTGACGCGCTGCAGAGATAAAGGGGGGGACTCATGTTAGTTTCAGCATCAGAGGATAGGAATGTGGGCCATTTAATGCAGGAGTCAGACAATTCCTCTCGGACAGACCCACATGGTTAAATGAATAGAGACGTAATTAACAAAAAGCCTTGACTCGCTGAATAAAACAATATTCAAATCAAAGAGACTGAGACAGACTGAAAACGAGGCTGAATGGTAAAAGATTTTGTTGTGTTATGGAAAACCAAACTGTGAAGAGGAGAGGATAAAGCAAGAATTAAGTCAAACTCATTAAAACATTGAACACTATTCATTTACAGTACATGTACTGATATGCAAGTTTTTTATTTGTTTATTTTTTTTTACATTTATCTTCAAATACGATTGTGTCTGCATTTGTGATCGGAAAAAACCAACACAGTCTCACGACCAATTTGTACGGATTTGTACGAGGTGCCAAATTTGTGCCAATTCGTACTAATTAATACGACCTCACTTGTATGATTTTGTACGATTTGTCTAAAACCCTGTGATGGGTAGGTTTAGGTCATTCGTACAAATTCATACGAATTGGCATCTCTTTAGAAGAAATCGTATGAATTCGTACGAGTGAGGTCGTAAGAATTTGTAAGAATTAGCCACCTCATAAAATATGTACGAATTGCTGTGAGATCAGGTTGGAGAAACAACAAACAACAAGCACTACCCTTCACTGCTTAAAACTCATGTTTGAATAGTAATCAGTAGCTTTTTTTAATAAGAAAACAGAAGGTTGTGAGTCAGAAGTGCCAGACTGCTCTTGCAGAGGTAGAATTGCTCCTCTTTATAGTCTTTGTGTCAGGTGCGGGCAGAAGCAGTCACGAGGAAACCCAGGTGCAAAATAAAATGTCTTTATTTAGATAGTCTCTGAACGGAAAAGCTGCCGCTCACTGCGTGCAGAAAATATGACAGGTTATCCAAAGGCAAAAAGAGAAATCCGCCGCTCACTGCGTACCGGATAGAAAAAGTAAAAGAAATAGTCTTTAAACAAAAACCTGCCGCACTCTGCGTGCAGGGAAATCAACAGAAAAGTCTTTAAGGAAAATCAATAAACAAAAAACGGGTTCTCCCCGGTGGTTCTCTGGTTTGCGAGAATAACGTTCTCCTTTCTCACCAACGAGCTGGGAAAAGAGCGATCCCCTGCAGCGGCAGACTCCTCTGTCCAGTGACAGTTCTTGGGTAGCTCTGAGCAAAGACACAACTTAGCAGGTGAACACGTATTGGCCAGACAGACGGACAGGACACGGTCACAGACTCACAGGGAAGACACATTAATCGTCCGACAAAGAGAACAGAGGAACACAGGGAGAAATAGAGACGCTGATCAGCGCTGACTAAAAACAGGTGTGTAGAGGGAAGTGCAGAGCGCACTGATTGCAACTAGCAGCAGCTGAAAAATTAATGAAGGGGCAGGGAAAAAAAAATACCAGAGAGAAAATAAAAATCAAACCCGGCTCATGACACTTTGTGCTCAGCCAACATAGACAACTCTCCAGGTTTTAGGAGTCTGTCCTCCGTATATGTGCTGAACACGCGCTAATATTTGTGTTGAACTGTTCTGGAACAGTGTTTTGAACACAATGTGATTTCTAGATGTGTCCTTTTTTGGAAGCACAAACAATGTAGTTTTACAAGGACACACAGCACTTCCAGCAACAACACTTAAGTGAGAATAATAGCTCCGCCTTCTTTCTTTGTGTAAACATTTCAGCGGTGTTTGAAAATAAACCCACTTTGTGATGTAGAAAAGTGGGGGCGTGTTTAAACGAGATGTTTTAGGGGAGTGTGACATGACAGAGAACTATACATTAGGACGTCTAAATGAGTTAATTCACCCAAAATGAAAATTCTGTCATTATTTTCTCACCCTCATGTCATTTCAATCCCAATTTATTTTCTTTCTTCTGTGGAAAACAAAAAGAGATTTTCTAAAGAATGCATTGGTCTTTCTTTTGCATGCAGCGGAGACCAGATCTTTATGCTTCAAAATGAATTCACAAGCACGATGAATGTTTCTTACAGTTTTTCTCGATTGCTTAAACACTATAACCAATCTTTTGAACTAAAATTTGAAAAACATATTGCTATTTTTCTAAAAGCACACCCATTTCCCTGAACAATAAACACTATTCCCTGCTTTAACTCATGAGTCAGATTTGGTGTACTGTTAGTGCAAAACTCTACACATAAATCCCTAAATTTTTCAGTGCTTACACCATGTGGGCATTTAGAAAGCACTAGCATGTAATAATGTTAACTTAAGTCAGCACAGCTTGAGCTCAATTAGCACACAATTAACCAGGTGGAAACACTAGGAGTCAAAATTGATCACACACCAATCACAACCTTTGATGGAGATAAAAGGACCAAAGTTAGCTTACAGTTATTCTCAGGGGCATTGGTCCATTTCTCAGATCAGAAATGAAATTCTCGGAACTACTTGTTCAACCTCCTCATCATCTAGTCTCTTCTGTAGATCATAAAACATTTCTCATTCTTTTGAACAAATTGCCATTGCTCTTGTCACGATCCAAGCCAGAAGTGCCAGCGCGCTACGCTAGAGGGCACTCCCTTCACTCCGTCATATATAAGACTCTCTGTTGCTGTTGGCAGGAGAGCCCACAAGTGTTCCTGATTCACTGTGGCCCGATCCACCAGAGCCCGCCAGTGATCCTGATTCTCCATGGCTCGATCTACCAGAGCCTGCCAGTGGTCCAGATTCCCCTTGGGTTCCGCCAGTGACTGCACGGCTTCCAGAGATGTCGGTTCCGGCCGTAGAGTCTCTGGAGGTTTAGCTGGTGGCTGCACAAATCCCGGAGGTATCTGTGGCTTCTACAGAAGGTATGAAGGTTCCGCTGGTTATTTCATAGCCGCCCGAGGTGTCAACTTACCCCATGGACACTCGGGAGGTCCCGCCAGTGGCTGCACAAACCCCTAACCTATCTGTAACTGCCTTTGTCATGTCCCTTAAACTTGTGCCTTTCCTTGAACTGGACCCGGAGGTCCCTGAACTCTCGTTCTGACCTGTATCAGCCACAGAGGTAATTAAACTACTGTCCTGCCCTGAACCCGCCATGGAGGCCGTTGAACTTTTGTTCTGCCCTGAACCGGCCAAAGAGGCCATGGAACCTTCGTCTGGACCTGCCCCGGCTACCGGGACCAGCTGCCACGAACCAGAAGCAGGTACGATCTTGGCCATAGAGGCCAACATTAACCTCTCTCTGCTCCGTGTTGCAGTCCACCCTGTTCCACCCAGGTGGGCCTCTCTGCTGTCTGCTCCCGCCCTTGGCGGTGTCAGTACCGCCCACTCCGCCCAGGAGGGCATCTCCACTGTCTGATCCGCCCTGGAAAGCATCCCTACCGCCCACTCCACTCAGGTGGGTGAATTCCGAAACTATGGGGGACAAAATCATCGTCTCTGTATGATACATCTTCATACTTTCATAGAAACAGTAATCAAAAGGAAATACATAATAGATTCATTAATTAAACCAGTTTGCCAATGAGATATACCCAAAACAAATTTTACCTCCTGTTTAACCACTACAGAGACATCAGGAGGCAGCGGCAAGTACAGGGTATCAGAATTACTAGCCACGGTGAGGCTGCCCTCGGCGGATACATGAGCACTGAGCACCCGGTGTTCGCATGGAGCTCAGGGCTCCGAAATCGGCAAAGCAAACTATTAAGTCGCGTCTGGTGTGAACGTACCATTAGAGATCTGTTTGCCATTGTTTGACCCTGTTCTGCCGACCATGAATAAGCCTTTGACTCATTTGTGACAGCTCTGGTACAATCATGCAGCTGATTTTGTTTATTTGATTTTGATCTGATTATGTACACAATAACATCTAGTCATTGTAGAAGTCATTATGGTTACTGTAACACAAATTGGTTGATCCAACTGTCATAAACTGTCAACCAAATTTTCTACAATTCTGAGAGTGGACTTTCTTATTTTTTACTGTAACTTTGTGCACATATTTCATTTTTACTGTATTTCACAATGACACTGTAACTGTAATGTGTGTTCTTGTTTTGTTTTTTGATTTTTTGATCAGACCCCTGGTAAAAGTGTAACTGTGAATCAGTCTTTTTCAACCAACATCCCACATACAGTTATGTGTACATTTGTACTTTTTACAGTAAATTGATGAATGCATACGTAAACAGCACAGTCTTCTTCATTTCAGTACATTAACTGCCAAATTGATGCCATATACAGTAGTTTACATCAGGTAACTCTGGCAGAGTGTTCTGTTATATTGACAACAATATCATGTTTGTGAACAATGACACAAGGACATCAGGCATTCAAGAGGATTTTACCTCCGCTGTTTGTCCAGAGCCAGTATAGCAGGGGTCATCAAACTTGATCCTGGAGGGCCGTTGTCCTGCAGAGTTTAGTTCTCACTTAGTTTCAAGAACTGTTTTAAAGCAATAGAGAAAAACTGTAAAAGCAGTCTGGAAGACCTTGGATTACATGCTTCTGAAGTTTTCTCAAATTATCTCGAAATCCAAACTCACCACAACGCTTTCAGAGAAACTTTTTGAGAATTCATTAAAGAAATAGCAAAAGCCCATTTTGTGAACAAAACCTTTTTTTTCTTTATGGGTCTGATTTTTTATAATCAGTCTGTTGATCCAGTTTACAAAAAGGTCTGAATGATTTATTCACAAATCAGCTGTCCTGATCTGTTTAAGTGATTTAAATTAATGATAAACAAATTTCGGGAGGAGCATGTATACGAATGATTAGCTGGCACCGCATTTCCAATCGGCCTATTACCCGTTCACCCATTCAAATCTATGAAACTCTGCATTAAATAAGCACAATTTCCTTCCTTACACATCTCGTTTTTTGGCATTCCAACACCACTCCTTACTCCGCCTTCATTCTCACCTGCCTCGGGGCGGGGGGGCACGCGGGGTTCGAGCTGGACGCCGAGCTCTGCCAGACCCTTGCAGCCAAGCGTTTAATTCCCCTAGGGCTCAGAGTCCCTGACAGCAGACCAAACATGCTATTCTATTCACTTAGTGAGGAAGTGTGAATTCGTGAAAAGCTGTCCAGAGCTGTCACAACATCAGATTTTTCACTACATGATTATTGTGGCCTCAAAAATGAATGCTAACATTATATCATGACATCTATAGAAATCGTAAACAAATAAGAAATATATGAATAATGCTAACATTCAAATGTGTCAAAGAAAGACAATTTATGAGAATAAGAACATATTTTTTTGTCCAAAATTGTGTAACACATTATTTCGATAGTTCAGAAACTTCAAAAGTATATGTCAACTTAGGCCCAAACCCAATTCTACCCCTTACCCCTACACTTCCCCTACCCCTCCGTTTGGCGCGTTCACATGAAGGGCTAGGGGTGTCTCAATTCTCTTTTATTGGAGGGGTAGGGGTAAGGGGAAGGGCTAGATAGCCCTTGAAACGAAGATTTTTCGAGACCTCACTTCAAACGAAGGGCTAAGATAAATTTCCAACATGGCCGCTCACTCGAGCAAGCAAACGCATAAATGTAAGTAATCTTTGCCATTAATAAGGATTTTTATGACAATTTTTCACTATATGTATATTACCATCGGCCTTGTGTTTGTGTTTACGGTGATATTCTGTAAAGAAACGTTTGCAAAAAAATTTCCAAAGTTTGCTAGCGGATAGCACCGATTGCACAATATAAGGAAATATATTTTTATGTCATATACCCGGTAAAGCATTGTTTTGTTTCGCTTACGGCCGTATGTGTACATGTACATGTCCTCTGACGTAACGTTAGGAGCTGACAATGGATGATGACGTATAACAGTTTCGTAGTGGTGTCCCATTTTCACTTTATTTCAAGGGGCAAGGGGAAGGCAAAGGGGTAGAAAATAGAATTGGGATTGGGAAGGAAGTGAAAGTAGGTTAACAAACAGTCAACCACAGCTTGCTTTGTTTAAGGGTTTAATCATAAAAACAGTAAGTGTAATACTGCTTTATATTGTTGTTGTTTTTCTTTTTAAATTAATTGCAATTTTGTTTTTGTTTTTTCAAGCAAAAAATTTATATCACACATTTTCCCCTGATTTACTAAATTTACCCACTAAACCGTCATTCAGTGTTAAATTACTTTCCCCTCAAATACATTTTTTTGTCATTTAATTTTTTTTTACATTTGCCAATATCCTAGGTTCAGCCCATTTGTAAGTAAGATTTTTTTACTCATTTAAAACACAATTAAACATAATACGCTTCCTTATTCTTTTAGATAATTTGATATGTAAAAGTCAGAATAAGCATTGCTTGAATTTTCTACATAAATATTGTGTTTCACTGAACGACAGTGTAACATTATTTAAACTTTAAATTATTAAACTTTAAAAATAGCCACTTTACTTACATGTAATGTGCTTTCTATGGACATTAAATCATCTTAATGTCTTTAACCCATATACAAAGTTTAGTACATATTTTAAATTATTAAAGCAGACTATATATATGTTGCAGGGTGTAAAGTTAACCCACCTCCCAAAAAAGCTATATAAAGCTGTAGGTGTTTTTGTGAGGTGGGGGTTAACACCCCAAAATCCCAAAAATGCGACATACACGCATTAAAAAAACTTTTTAAAGGTTAACTTTTCACAGGCGTTTATCATAGAAACGGTCTAACAGCTAATGATGTTAAAAATAAATAAATTAAGAGAAACCCAATCGACAAGTCATTTGTGAACAATTAATCAACTCTCCCGAGTCCTGACCCGCATCTATTTTGTGCCTGGTGTCCAAAACCACTACTTTTCAAGTGAAAATTAACCCTTGAATTAACCCCTGACATCTCAAACCACAGGAAATGTACTATATATCAAAATAAACATTCATGACCTGAAAAAAAGGCAAAAAAATAGATTATGCAGGATGAATTTATTTTTAAGGAACGGGCAGTTCAATTAAGAGTTTAAGCTTCAACGTTTAAACTTTTCCAAGAAAGTTTTCAGCATGTAAAGTGTCTCACGGCTAAAGCTCAGAATGATAAATAAATCCCTAGTGCTAAACCTAAAAATCTAGATAGTCTAGAGATACTTGCCAATCATGGTCGATTAATCTATACTCTGTCACTGGACTGATGTATAACACATCAAATTTTGAACTGAAAATTAACCCTTGACATCCTAAACCTTACGAAGTGAATAAACATCTCGCATTCATGTCAAATAAAGCCATTCATGACCAGCAGCTCTCTGGGTTTTCTTTAACACAATAAGTAGTGGTTATCCTTGACCTGCCGCTCAAATGCTCCACTCAATCCCTGTGCGTCCCAAAAAGCTGAGTGATGCTAGCAGATGGCTCTGCTGGTAATGATCAGGTAAATGTTGTGTTGTGTGTTGAAAACAGCGGTCTGAATGCAACACTAATGTGTGTCAGGACCCTGAATCCTCCATTAGTGTGGTAAAAGCGGGCCGGATCTCCTCCGTTCCGCCTCTCACAGGGCTTCAGGGACCTGAAGGGCCCCCAGGTTTTTCTTTTCCACCTGAGGTCCTGGCTGCCTAATTGAATTAATCATTTGCTAAATGAGGCCCAGGCTGCTGTAACCCTGTGCTATCAGTGTATAAAGGGCTGAACCCATCCACACACACACACACACACACAACCTCCCAGACCACAGCTGGAGAGAGATAGAGGCGAGCTATAATTAGTGAGCGCATTACACAGAGAAAGAGACCAGGAGAGAGACAGAACCAGAGAATTGTGCTGAAAAGATAATGTGTGCACAGAGCGAATGCAAATGAGCCGCATGTGTTTACAACCTCATCCAGCCAGAGAAATACAAGATCAACTTCAGATCTCTTCTGCATCTTTTCATTTATTGCTTCCATTAGAGGCAGAACTACATTAACCGCATATAAACTTGAGAACAATAAAAAGAAAACTGGAGTGGCCTGTTTCTGCCTTTATAAATTTTCCTTTGTAAAAGGTAAAACAGGTCTTTGTGAGTGTTTAAAATATTAAAGAAAGTTGCAATTTTGTGAGGAAAAAGTCATGATTGTAAGGCGTAAAAAAAGGAGCAAATCTGAGAAATAATGTCATGTGAAAAATAATTATGAGATACAAAGTTACACGTTACGACAGAAATGCAAGAAATAAATGTGTTTATAAATGTATCTTTTCCCACTTACATGGAAACAGCCTTCTGTTAAATAAATTAATTTATTAATTTAAAATTAATTAAAATTAATTAATTCATTAAAATTGTTAAAAAATGTTAAATACTCAAATAAATACAAGAAATAAAATCTAATAAATCAAAGCTGAATTTTCACCATCATTACTCCAGACTTTAGTGTTACATGATCCTTCTGAAATCATTTTAATATGTTTACTTGCTGCACAAGAAACCTTTATGATTCATATTTGTGTGGAATATTTTTTTTCAGGAATGTTTGATTAATAATTGAACATTTTGGCCATACCACCTACTTTACATCAACTCGGTTGGCAAGCAGCCGGTGGACATTTCCATGCACCTGACTAACAGCAGCAAACCGAGAGGATAAAATCCTCTAATATGCCATTAACATGAATGAATAAAAATGGTTCAGCAGGTAGGATTACACACCAACATTACCGCTCCAGCCATCAGTTAAATTACTCAGCATCAGGAATCAGATCATGAATAAACTGTCACATCATCGCCTGAAAAGGCACCCAGTAATCCCAGGACAGCCTGTATGTATGCAGTGCGGAGACACCATGTCCTCTCTACTCCATTTAATGTTTACGTTCATTACACTGAGGTCTGGAGTTTCCCCTAAAATCAACACAAATGTGCAAAATTGTTTGGAAATGTCTGGTCTTAGATTAAATATAAATATTGATTTCTCTGCTATTTTTGTGCAATGAAACAAACAATGATCGAACAAAAACAGACCTGTGTCCGCTTGCAATTTTTAACATCTATGTTTGGGAGCACATTTAGGATATGAAATAAAAATGTCTTAATAAAAATCCCTTAAGATACTGCACACAATTTGTTTGCACATCTAAATGCAATAGCATTTCATGCATCAATATAAATAAAACATTTTGCATCAATACAAAATCCATCTATATGCAATAACTAGGGTTAGGTGTAGAGATATGGTCAAGACTATATTTTTGCATTTAAATGTTGTTCTAGGGTCAACAAAATATGTTGACCTAGGAACACATAGTACTTGGCAAAATCAGGACATGCGCAGATATATATACAGTAGTCAACATATGAGTGGATCAAAAAAGTTCATCAAAGTTGACACATTTTTTAAAAAGGTTTTGATCCGCTTCAAATGTTGACTACTGTATATATTTATAGACATTATTTGTATGCCATTACAAATGCAATAACATTGTTTTTTTTTTATGCTTCAAAACGTCTAAGAGACAGAATTTAATTAACGCAACGGGTAAGTGATGCGACAAACCAAAGACTGTCCGTATGGCAAAATCACGCCTACGACATTTAAAACCACATTTCACTCTCTTGTTTGATGCTCCACCAAAACACATTGTCGGCAGCTGGCGTAGCATGTTTTATAAAAGACCAGCGAGCCTGTTTGAGCCATTAGTGTCAGAGAGAATTAGAGCGGGCGAACGGCACACACGGTGAGACAGTGTGAACTCCCTGCTGAAGTGGAGGAGGACGGAGGGGAGATGAAGTCTCTCACACCTCCAGTGTAGTGACTGTCTGCAGGTGCTCCCCTGCCAGAATTACAGGTGCAGGACTGAGTCACGCAGAGCAATGACAGCAGACGGCAGAGACGGACCACTTGTAGGAAAACAAATGGAAAGCCCTGTGATACAATGTCCTAACAGACCTATAAACATGTACTTGGAAATGGCATAAAACGTCCTTCAAGCCATTGGAAATGCAGTTTGGGCCTACTAGCTACAAAACAAAAGCCTGGCACTAAATTTCTGCTTCGAAACCCTGATGAGCTGCAGCTCGGATCAGCCCAGGAAAGAACAGCCGAGGAAAAGCCTCTTACACTCATATACCTAATAAGGAAAAAGCTTCAAAAGTCCAATCCTTTAATGCGTCTCTTCTGACTGCAAAACAAACCCCCGCCAGAGCGGAAAAAAGCAAAAAGACTGGCTTTATCGGTGTTAAGCCGTCCGCTTTACGCACAGCCATCTTCAGGAGAGATTATGACCATTTATGTACAATCCTTATTCGTGTCAGCCATCAGGGTCTACTGAGAGCTCCCGGGTTTTGCAGGAAATGAGACAAGCCCTGTTTCATACACATACCTCTGCGTGCTCAAACTTGTCAGCTGGACTCTGGCCAGTGAGGCACAACTTACAAAAGGGCAACCTTGGGTCCAGAAAAGGCACATTTAGTCACCAACCGAACGACTACACAAACACCTCGTTCTTGATTTCAGCCCACGTACAGTGGTTTCTCTTGCATCTCATCAACGTTTACAGTAGGTGTGGCGGCCATTTTGCATTCGGAATCAATGCCAGCCAGGAATGAAAAATATAAAAAATAACAGAGCGTGCTAAACTGACTGTGAAGGGTATGTCCTAATTGGGCGCAGAGTCTATGGTCTTCCGCCAAACACGCGAAGCACAGTGCCAAACAGGAGGAGGACTGGCACAACTTGACGGATGACTAAATGCACCAGGGCCCTTATTAAAGTTTCACCGATAAAACACAACACTTGTAAGCGATCAAATATTAAACCCATTCCCATCTATTCTGCAGCAACATTGGCGCATCACTTCCTGGTAATGTGCTTCTTTCTCGTGTATGTTCTGGATTCAAAATGCATGCACAAATTGACCCTGTAGTCTAATTATGCATAATTGCATGAAAAAATTATTTTTAATGCTTCATGAAAATGTGATTTGTTGCTGCTTCTAAAATAAACTTCCTGTTCTGATGACATCACAAATCCCTTGCACCTCACAGCCCCGCCCCCTCTATCCATCTGCCATATAATCCATTTAAATCCAATTAAAAACGCATTGTTTTCCTTAATGATATGCTTTTTCCTTACATTTTAGATGTAAATGAATACCCGAAACACTTGATTGTGATTGGTCGATCCATTTAGTTCCATTGTTAATGGAGTCGCTGCACAAGCACGGCAAACACGACTGGTTTCTTTGCAGGCCGACTCTCTGATACTGAGCAGACCGCGATAAATATGCATGTTTAAACTTTTCAGCAGCCTGGCGGAGTGAAAATGTGTCAAGCATGTATAAATCTACAATCGAGGCTGTGATCGGGACACTTTAAAATGCATGAGTTCTTTTTTATGTTCCACTGTCTGCTGCTGCACTCCCAGAGCGTCCTGAAAGAGAGAGAGAGAGAGCGGGACACAAGAGCCTCTTTATAAGCCGAACATGATTCACTAGATAACAAAAAAACTGATATAAGTGCTATATTTCAGGAGAGTATGAAGAAGAACACGATGGCTCTGTTCCAAAACCTAGTGAGTTGCCTACCTGGGCAGCATGTTGAGATATCAGATACGCTTCTGACAAGAAGACTATTCCGAATGGTAGCAGCATGATTACTATGCTGATTGTGCTGCGTTATAAGATCACTTTTTGACATTCGGCGTTGAATTTGCGTTGAATTTAGTCTCCTGACGTCGCAACCAAAATTTAACCAGATATTACTCTCGCGTAGGCAGACCTTCAGACAGACGACATTGAGTGCCTGCTGGGTTACGTTTAGGCCCGAACAACAGCGCATCTCACATCAACACGTCGATTCATTGCTGAATGATTCAGTGTTTTGAACGAATCGGTTTAGTTAAGTTTTATTAGCCCATTCACCAACATTTAATGAATCTGCGGTATGAAACAATCATTTATATGAATCTAAACTCACTCATTAAACGCTCACCACTTGCACCTACGTGCGTTTTAATTTAGCTGAAAAGTATCATTTCCATGATCATTAGTAGTTTATTTAATTTTTTTTAAAGACTCTCATAATATAATTGTATGATATAATATAATATATACAATTATATATTTTTTTTTTGTGTGTAAATTATTTAATTTGATAGCGTATGCTATAGGCTATTTAATAACAATCCCATTTTAATAATTTAATTTATAGATCAAATGTAAGAATTTGAAAAAAAAGTATTAAGATATATATATATATATATATATATATATATATATAAAACCTGGTACCATAAAACCCTCCCAATTTAACCCCTGTGAATATACTTATATATATATATATATTTATTACATAAATATATGTAATATGTAAACATAACATTTTTCATAAACGTATACATGTTATAACACATACATATGCATACACATATACATATCCAGTACTGTATATATACATATAGAAATATAAACAAATGCATGTATACATTTATGAAAAATGTTATGTTTATATATAACATGTATTTATGGATAATTTAAAATAAAAAATATAAATGTATATACATGTCAATATTTTTAAAATATATACCGTATGTGTGCATTTATATACACATAAAAAATATACAGATTACACACACACATATTACGTAAACAACATTTTTTTATTTTGGATACGATTAATTATACACACACACCAACCCTACATCTAAACCTGTCCCTTACAGAAAACGTTCTGCATTTATAGATTTTCAAAAAATTTAAGCCTTAAAATTTGCTCACAAGGACAAGGTTTTGGATATTGCCATCCTTGTAGGGACAATTTTCCCCCATAATGTATGATTTACCAGGAGGACCACACACAAACATATATACAACAGTTTACCCAATATTTGTGCGTGTATATATTTTGTAATACTTGGATATCCTGTGCATTTCATTTGAGGAATGCTAGTTCCACAGAGCACTTTGAATCAATCACTTTTATGGCGTCATTACAGTTAAGATGCTGCCTATATAGAGAGTAAACCCCTAGGCAGCTCACTAGATTTTGGAACAGTGCCTGTTTTTGTCTTTGGCAAACTCAAAGCTTCCATTTTTAGATGCTTTGCTTAAAAAAAGCCCGACTTTTATCTAAGATGCTTTACATCTTAGGCCATGCTGGCTGGTGTTTGTTTGTTTCATGAGACTTCTTATCTGAATTGGAGATGGATATAGATCGCTCCTTTGGAACAGAGGACACGTTTGATCATTTCTTCAGAGAATGGTCTTAAATGTGAGCGGAGGATTGATCTGCTTGAAGGGGGATTGACCTTAAGACTCTGACGAGGCAGTAAGGATGGTAGTGACCCTCCTCCGCAGACAGGTGGAAAACGGAGGAGGGGAGGTCAAATCAGGGGTCTCTGAGAAGATATTTACAGGCAAGTTTTCTCAAGTGAGCGCATGAAACCAGGGTAGTCGGCATGCCTCGATCCTTACATTGATCAGGAAAGAACCATAGCATCAATGCATCCAAAAAAGCAAGCTTTCAACATGTCTAAGTCCATTTTAAGGTTGATAAAACTCATCAATAACTTCAGATTATATGGGTGCACCAGAGATTACTGTGAAATTTGAAAACCACTCTGTAGTGCAGAAATGACCTTTAATATGTCAAAGCATGCCGTTTATGACCCTGACACGTGGGAATATCTCTCTCTACCGCAGATAATTCATTTTTATACAGTCTGTTCGTGTCATATTAATTGGTCGAATGTCAATTAAACAATTCAATACAAGTGCCTGTCTGATTGCCCGAGGGTTTTGTGTGTAAGAGGAAAACACAGTTGTTGAATCCTGCTTGCAAATCAATAGCAGGCCAAAGGACAACATAAAGATACAATGTTTTCACATAATGCAATAACACTAGCCCTAAAGCCATTGCTGCTCTCGTGACAATGAACGAAATCTCCCTTCACAGGACATCCTGGTACGATGCGTGATATAATATTCTGTTATTTAGGTGGGTGGGTGTCGCTTTGCACAACAAATGGGGTTCGCATTGTTCAGTAACGCACACACAAACAAACCATCTGACATGTTCCGCCGCTCCATATGGTGGAGAAATAAACGCAGCGTGCAACACGAACGCTTTTTGTACCTGTACGAGATCTGTTTCCTGAACGCCAGACCTTTGAGTTTGTCCTCCAGCGAGTCCTCCATGTCTGCGACGCTGCGCAGACTTTCGCTGCCGCCAATCGCCGAGTCTCTCCCGCAGCCGCGTGTCTGCTCTTCCGCTGGTTCTCCACCGGCGGCTCCTCTGCCGCTGCGCTCCGCTCGAGACGCGCGAATGTTGGCCAGGGGGTCCATCATGCTCCGGTCGGCACTGAGTGGACCCCCTTCTCTCCTCCGGCACTTAAAAGTCCTTCCAAGCGCGTTCACCGATGTCCCTCATGGGATGAACAATATCTATCTATCTATCTATCTATCGTTTGATTCACGATTCTCTCACGTTAAGCGCACGCACGATCCGCGAAACTACAACAACAGCTGCATCCCTCCGCGAGGACATTCTGGGATTTGCCTCCTCATCCTATCCTCCTTCAGCATCGGGAATGAAAGTAGGGCAGAGGGGTCTCTGACTGGACACGCTAAATGCGTGGTGTTCTCTGACGTGTCCGCCGTGAGCGTGACAGAAGCGTCTCCGCTAAGAGCGCGCGAGCGAAACGCGGCGCGGCGCAGAAGTAGCGTGTTTACGCGAGCGTTTAAACCGGACCTGATTGTGATTACAAACCCTTTGTTCGGCCAGGAACCTCTGGAGGCACAGCGGGAAAATAAATAAATACACAAGACATTTTTTGAAATAATAAAACATTCTTTAGAATAGATTTATGGCGTTTGTATATTTCCGTTAAAAATGAACGTATTATAACAGACTGTATTGGGTTATTGATATTAACGTGTTGGCCACGCCCCCTAACTTGTGTTACGACAAAAGAGCTAATTTTATAATATTATTATTATTATTATTTAGCCACACCCCCAGTATTAGATTTGTCATGAAAATCTTGGATGTCAATTTGAATATAATATGATCACACTAAATCATATTTTAGATTAGTGTCTTTCTATATGGCTGATTGGTCTTTATGGTGTTTACTGCATATTCTAATCCTTCCAACAAATATGTATATATATATATTATAAATTAAATTAATTTTTTATTTAATAATACAATAAATTATTTGCTTGATAAAGATGTTGGTGAGCAGAAAAATTACTAAATAAATCAATAAATAAATAGCTCTTTTCAAAGGACATCCTTAAAAATGTGGAAAATATGGCAGATTGAATCTTTTATCAATTGCATTTACCCAAATATGCTAGAACTATTGCCATAATTGAAGAACCACCTCCGTATGTCCACAACAGCACATTTATCCAAGGGTTAGCATATAATTTTTTCCAAGAAGTAATCAGAGTCTAGAGACTACATGCATTTTTCTTCTAACACAATTTAGCTAATTTGATTTAATGTACGAAGTGCATCATCTGAGCTCTTTGATGTGGAGAAAACACCTTTCTGTTGCATGAGAGGCAGAAAAATTACAATGCAGATGTAGTCGCAATGAAAAGAATTAATAGTCAAGCAACTAGATGGCATAAAAACATCACTCAGCATCCTAGTAAGACAAGAATAGATAAATCAGCCTAATTCAATAACTTAATATAGAGAAAGCCAATGTGGATACACAGTAAATGACAGCTCAGACACCAGATTTACAATGCTTTTACTAAGGAAAATATTTATTTGCTTGCAGAAAAAAAACAAGGCAGAGTGATTTCAGGAAGACCCTGTGATGCAATGAAAGTGTAATATAGGTAAGACATTATGTCAAATACATTACATTTCTGACACAGACGTTGCGTAACAAACGTTTGCATCTGAATCCATGGCATCAGAACAAAACCATCTCCTTCAAAATGCTCTTGTTTCCAGGATAAAAGGATGACAGGCATGCTAAAAATAATAAATAACAGATCAATTCTACGAGGACGCAGTGCAAGAGAGTCCACAGCTCGCTCGGGACTCGGGTCGTCACAACCGTTCATATCAGAGCAAGAGAACGCTAGACTTGTCAGCGAGCGTCTTTTACTCCCTCAAGAGCGCAGACGGGGACTGGATGGTGGCCAGATGAGGACAAAAAGGGCCATCTGTCCTTAATAAAGAGGGCAACGTCATACAAGGGACTTCAGGGACAGAGCATCCGTCCTTTTCATGTCAAGTCCATATTGTCCTGCTTTCATTGCCCTCCACCACAAACATCTCATCAATTCATATCTCTCCCAACACACTTACAATACAGGATCCTGCAAATATTTACATTTTCATTACAAATGCTTTGGAAATACGTCAAACTGTAAACAGAGCTTTTAGTCTGTAATCTTATTTTTTGACTCTTTGGAACTGTATTCGGATTGGCATGCTACGTCGTTGTCATGTGAATATGAAAACGGATGCAAATTCAATATATTACTACACATAATGTCAGTAGCATGGGGCAAGTAGGCGAAAAAAAAAGGAAAAGAAGCAATATGAAAACTAAAATTCAAAGAATACATATAAATTAATTCAAAAACTTCGTATAAAAAAAAGAAAATAGTGTATATGAGTATCAAAATTTGATATACTGTTGGAATGGAATAAAAATACATTTTTGAGTTTTTGTTTATTTAAAAAAAAAAAGGACATCTAAATAAAAAATACTATAAATATGAAGCCTATGGCCCGTCGCAGCAGGGATCTCAGGATGTTTCGTTGACGGTCCTCTCCAGCTGTATGACTTTAGCCGTCTCATTTGACCACTGCTCTGACCTGCCAAAACAAAACCCAGCGTTCAGCACCCATGTGTGCTCAGATCCTGAAACGGAAGCAGCCTCAGAAGGACGCTCGTTACCTGTGTGAGTGCAGGTCTATGAGAATGGCCTTCTGCGCTCGTGTTTCATTGGAGTTTAGTATATGTGGGAGGGGCTCTGCTTGACGAAGCTCCTCCTCCTGCTGTTTGTGCTGCTGCTCTAAGCGCCAGGCTGCCATTACATCAGCCTGACCGTCCCATTCAGGATATTCCCCGCCCAGCCCGACGGGATGAGGCTCGTCCAGACCCCCATGCTCCGAAATGGACAACAGGTTCCGGGACCTCACTGTGGAAATAAACAAACAGCACACTGAAGGACTTCTCTTACTGCTTTTTTCTTTTTTTGGTTAAAGTGTCTTTATCAGATCATACACAGACATACAACTATTTATATACAAAATTAAACACATCTTTTTAAACATATTAAAATAAAATAAAAAAAAATAGATCATTAAATTATCAATTAAATAAAGATAATTATTCAGATATTTTTAATTTATTAGATATTTAAAGCATACATTCGACTTGTAATATTTCTAAACACCGTTGACAGTATCTGTGGTTAATTGTTTTAGGTTTGAAAATCTAAAAAGAAAGTCATAAAATTTAAATCATTAAATTTATTGCCTGTTATTTTTAATAATAATGATTTGTAATACATTTGACAGTATTTAATATTTAAATAATTATTTATAAATTAACTCCTAAAAGGCCGGCAGGTTGTGGAAACATTGCAACCAGCTTTTTTTCTGCTTTTAATAGCAGATGTCTCGGCTGAGCATTTGTGATTGTACCACCTGAGATGGATATTAATATCAGGTGAAAACAGCGCTTTTATTAGTACAGAAGCGTTTTGTGAAAGCGGTGCATTAGCTGCATGACGTGCGTGGGAGAGACGTGATGCGGGCGGATCAGAGATCAGCGATGATTAAGCGATCGCTCTGCTTTTAAGGGCATGATAATTACTGGTCCACTCCAGCACTGATAATGACTCTCAGCAGCTCAAGAGTGGGGCCCAGACCACTAATATAGATCCAAATCCAGCCATTCCTCCATTCATTAGTCAACAAGAGACGGAGAATAATGAGCAAATTGCAGACACGAGTGCTGTGTGTATTAGAGCTGGATCGATATAAAAAAACGTTGTATGACAGCGGCTCTAGTGCCTCTGCATTAATACTAAAACCATACTTCAGTCAACACACAAACAGCCTCACACAGCTGATGATGATGCTTTAATATTGTGCACTGAGAAAGATGCTGAATATGTGTAATAGATTATTATATCATGCAACAGGAACCTTTACTACACCAATAACTGGAATATACATGTGATCGTAATACAATACAAGTAATGAAATGTACAAATAATAAAGTGTGTATTTGTACGTAAATGGGTGTGTGCTTATACATCAACAAAACTCTTTTAAGTCGTTTTATGACAAGAACACCTTTCTGTTTAAGGACAACTTAAAGATTTTTTTATCCACTTCAAATGTTGACTAGAGTGTGTGTGTGTGTGTGTATATATATATATATATATATATATATATATATATATATATATTAGATAGATAATTAAATTTATATTTTTGTTTACAATTTTTTGAATGTAATACATATAAATGACAAATACATTTTATATATATATATATAGTGTAAAGTCAACATACATTTTATACACATAATTATATTATTAGCAAATGCATATCGTATCTAACTAGAAGTTGTGTGTCTTGGTATTTATTTGTACCTCTATCCCAGCATGCATACCTGTGGTGGTGTATGTGTCCTGTATAGAGATCTGTCTGCTCAGGTCTGTTTTGGTGATGGAGGAGCAGGGACTCAGGCCTTGGTAGAAACTCCCCAAGAACATGGAGAAACACAGAACCACCACCTGCACACACACACACACACACAGAGAGAACAGTGCTTTTGTTAGTGCTCGTTCTCTCACACACACACACAGAGTTGAAGGCTGATGCAGGAGGTGCTCACCATGAGGCACGTGGAGGTCTGGGTGCCCGTCATCTTGCAGGACCGGGGGACCTTTCCTGCCACCGCCGCCTGCAGAGAGTGCAGCTGCTGCAGCAGAGACCTGCCACACAATCAATACAGCACCGTTTACAAAGCATGCATCATTCATGGCCGACAATACAGTGTGAGATCCAAATATGAGCTAATGATGGCTGGTAACTGCAAAGGGCTGAGGCTCTTACTTGTTGGTGCACTCCAGTGTTTCAACTTTCCTGCGTAACTCACTGTTCTCGTTGGAGCAGGTCTCCACCCTGTGGACGAAAGGGGAAGTGCAACGTCACAAACCGACTAAAAACATTTCACTTGTAAATTAATTTTTTAACATGATCTGGATTTACCACCCATCTAATGAGACCCAAAATCATGTGAAAAAAAAACAGCAATGCACATTTTAATCAAAATCAAAATAAACACAAATATGAGTAATCATATAAGTACTTCATTAATAGTTAACATGAATGTAATTTTTATATACAATTATGTGTAATCATTATATATTTTATTTACAGATCATAAATGTTGCATGCTGTTTACCCTAAAGTTATCATGCAGCTACTGAAAATATTTAAATTGTAAATTTCAGTAATATAAAACTTGATTTGCAACCCAGTTCACTGTCATGTGACTTATTTCTAAGAAAAAAAAAGAATATGAAGAAAAACACTAACATGTAAAATATACATTCTAATTATTTGTATAGATATCTATTTGTTATCTATCTATATGTTATTATACTTTCTTGTATTTATTGTAGGTAAAAGATTCAGAAATGGAGCAAGTTAAACTTTAAAGAAGATTATTTTTACAAATATTTTTTTTTGAGAGTACGGTGGCCAAGTATTATGAATCATTCACAATAACGTATTCATAATGAAACAGATATTCCAGAACCTTGAAGCATCACTGAGTCTTTTACACTTGAACAACTTGATCTTTAAATTTGCTACACCTCTGAGAACTCAAGTGGAAAAAGTTGATTTATTTTTCAGAAATGTTACATTTATATGTGCTATTTAAATCTGATGAATATTTTCAGGCTTACTTCTTCTCCAAAGCGTCCATGTACTCTTTCTTTTTCCTGCGGCTCTCTTGTGCTGAAATCTGAAAATCACAAGTGCGTTTATATTAATGTTTGAAGTGTGCGTCTTTGGACAGTTCCTGCGAGGCTCAAGTCTGACCTTGTTCTTGATCTTTCTGCGGATCTTCTTCAAAGCTTTCTCCTCTGCTTTGGACAGGGGCAGTTTGGTGGGCACGGGATATCCCTCAGCGATGAGCGTGCGCTTCTCCTCCTCCGTCAGCAGCAGAGGACCAGAGCCCTGCAACTTCTGTCAGATCAGAGCAGAGCAGGTTAATTAAACACAACACGTCTGTTAGTGAACACAATGCCTCTGTACTCACATGAGGAGCGGTCAGCAGAGGAGAGCTGGAGAGGGAAGAGGGGGCTCTTGGCGCCACCTTGAGGACAGCAGGGGTCTGTGTGGGACTGGAGGGAGCACAGGGGTGAACAGGACTCTGACTGCCCTCCGAGTCACTGCCGTGAGAGCTGGGAGGAGTGGGTGGCATCTGCAGAGACTCCAGGCCTGACGAACAACATCACACATTCATTCTGACTGATTCAGATCAACATTCTGTGCCCAAACATTTGGAATAGATTAATTTTCTGCATAGTTGTCTTTTATATTTTTTTTATTACTCTAGATTATTTTTATTCTCAAATACCAGTAAAGATTATATTATATATACACACACAAACACATTTAAAATTATTATATTATATTTAAATAATTATTCAAATTACATTATTTAAAAGTAAAATCAATATTTCATCCCCTTATTCAGTGATTATTTAGTCTTCTTAAACAACAAATACATTATTTAAATGATTAAATTAATGTTTAAATTTAATATATATATATATATATATATAATTATTTTTTAATTCAATGTCCTTTTTTTCCCTTCTAAGTGCAAAAATAACATTTCCTTATTAAATTACTGTTTAAATTAAATCATTAGATTTAAAAAAGCAATCAAAAGAATTAGTGTAAAATAATGTCATTCTATTCAAAATAGAATTTATTAAAAAAATTAAAACAGCATGTTATTAATTGTAAATAATTTAGCTTAGGTATTTAAGGTGACAAATACTTTTTAAACATGTACCTGAAAAAAAATAAAGAAATTATTCAAATTAAATGGTGGAAAATTAAAAAACATTTATTTATTTATTTTCCCCAAGTACACATGTAATAAGCAATTTTCTTCTCAAACAACCAAAGAAAAGTATTTTAAACACAAAAGCACTGTTTAAATTTTTTTTACATTAAAATGAAATGAATAATACTAAATTTACTAAAATAAATACTAAATTTAATATTTGCCCACTTTTCCAAGTAGGGCTCGCTGCATACCACAACATCCCGGGGGCGTTGTTGGATCCACATCTAGGTGGAGAATGGAAAGATTAGGGGTTGAGACAGGTGGGTTTAGGGATTAGGAGTAGGTTTAGGTATATTAAGGAGGGAGTGGTTGGATCTGTATCCATCCACACCCCCTGGATGTTGCAGTCTGCAGCAAGACGCTCCTCCACTATTTTAAAAGTACAATTTAGCACCAAAAAACATTTAATCACTTTATTTTTAATAATATTTAAAATATATATAAGTTAAACACATTTTTGATTAAAAATGTACAGTCAGGTAGGTCATAATCGAAAAATAAACCCACTCAGGATGATTCAGACGCTGTTTATGATAATGACCAGGTGACTGTATGTTATTTACTGTAATCATAAATACACTCCAACATCTTTATTTTTTTTGTCAGAGACTGTGTTTTACCTTTGGGTGACAGGTTTAAGAACTGATCCACCTCGTGTGGCTCCAGTTTAATCTGAGGGCTGAGACTCTCTTTGACCTCTTTCACCTGCAAACACCAGCAGAAATCAGTACAGTCCCGCTCACTGTGTGAGTGTGTGTTTGTGTGTTTGTGGTCATGTGCTCTGACCTGAGGGGCCGGAGGGGTCAGCGAGGAGTCAGTCACGGGCTCAGAAGCAGGACCCTCGGGGGTCAGAGTGAGGGTCAGGGTGGGCAGCAGGACGGGCGAATGGTCACACAGCAGAGGCTCCATCTTCAGCTCTTTATCCTCCTGCTCCATGGGCCAATCCTCATTGTCTGAGTCACCTAAAATACACATCGCACTGCATTTAGACTTTTATTTTGACTTGTGTTATCAATCTGGAAACAGACTATGGTGAGTGTTACCGGCGTCGCTGCCGGGCTCCCCGGGCAGATGGGACAGGGGCGACTGTGGGCGTGAGTCTCCACACAAAGAGTAACTGTGCTCGGCTTGAATGTGCGGCGGCACTGGAGACGCAGGGGTCAGATCCTCCTCCATGTCCATAGCATCTCCACGGCCCGACAGGAACGGGTCACTTAACAACTGACCCAGCAAAGCCTCCTGGGACAGATCATCCAGCAGCTCGGTAAAGTGCTAAACAGAAACAACACAAACGTGAGAGTTAGTCATTGATAACGAGATGTAGTGTTATTAAACGGTCAATTTCATCCAAAATAAAAGTTTTTGTTTACATGACATGTGTACTTTGTTTATTTATTATGCATATATAAATACACACACATTCATTATATATAATGAAAATATTTACATCTATTTACATTTATAATATTACATGTTATATTCTATATAAATATTTAATATATAAACATTACATTATTGTATTAACATGATAAATATATAATGTACACACTCTAAAGATTTTTTGTTAAATGTATTATAAATAAATAAAAGTAAATATTTCACATCCATTTATTTATGGGCAAGCACACATGCAATTTTCTTTCTTAAATAAACATAAATTAGATAAAATTGTATATTGTCAATGTAAATAATTTTTTTTTTTTTTACAACAAAAAAATATTTATATTTATATATATATATATATATATATATATATATTTTTTTTTTTTTTTTTAA
>JAUCMU010000024.1:2445916-2465640 GCA_032275025.1 Enteromius treurensis
GGTGCATTCTGGGGAATGGAGTCCGGTACATGAAATGGGGAGACAGAGACAGACAAACAGGCTGAGACTGTGACATTTACACTGTTGACCTATCCTTTCCTTTAATTCATGACCATACCTGTAAACCTTTCCCTAACCTTATCTGTATCTCAATAGCAGCAAAAGCATTTTGTAATAACAGAACAAGTACATTGCACTTATTTTTTTTATGTAATTACATAGTAGTTATAAAGCCACCTGACATAGAATTGAATGTAAAATTTAAAATAAAGAAATAATGAGTTGATATTAAAATCTCTGACTTTTAATTGGAGACTTTGGTATCTGAGCAATAACTAAGTAATGTTGTTATCATTGATTTATGTATGCTTACATTAATTTCCCTCATCGTGCTTTCAGACTCAGAGTTGGAGCGACTGCACAGGTGCAGCGGAGCAGAGAGAATGGGCTCTTTCCGCTCTCCTCGCATTCCCATCCTAATCCCAGTAATGTGGTATTCCCTCTACCATGCTCCCTGTCTGTCCCATGCTGCAAGACTGGGGTAGGTCAGGACCATGAGGAACGGAAAACATTATGTCTCCATTCTCCAGCCATGGGGCAAAATGACTCAGAGAAGACATAATTCTTTTTTTAAGTAGACGATGGTCATCCATCTATATAATGCTTGCAAGTTTTTCCAAACAGAAATTTCCAAATGTTTAATAACAGAAGTTTCTTTCAGCTGTTTTGAATCCAGCATCGTCTTACAAGTCTTGGGTCTCGTGGATCATTAGCTGAGCCATAAATAACTAGATATTTTTTCAGTTGTGAACGATTTAATCTGGGTTTTGATTTACAGGGTCACTAGGCAGTCTTCACTGCTCTCTGCACACTTAGCACGGGGTATCTGTATGAAGTCACTTCACTTGAACGTGTGGACACTCCCGTAACATAACTAATGCAGGTTAGCTTTCCGATGATAGATCTATCAGTGATAGATTCTATGTTCAGTACACTGTGTGAAAATATCAGTAGCTATATTCTTTGCAATAGTCACTTTTTTTTATATAGCGCTTTTAACAATACAGATTGTAGCAAAGCACTGAACATTTTCAAATAGGAAAATACAGTGATGTTAATGCATAATGACTAGATAAAACTTTATTTATCAAATGCAGAGGCGGTCTCTGTAGTCAAGACGACGATGATCACTACTTAAAATAAATATATGTAATGTATATGTATATGTAAAAAAAAAAAAAAGTAACTTAGATGCTTTTTATGCTTAGTGAAAATACTGAAGGACATCTGCATCACAGTATTGTAGTACATTTCAAGAGTTCACGCTTCCTCGTAGTAAATGAATAAGCAAATTTGGCGTGCTGTCTGGGGAGTGAGCCGGAATAACGGCAAACTCTGAACCCTAATGGTTTGAACCCTAGCATGGGCAAGACTTTGGTGTTCCGCTCGGTCTCCGTCTGCCCCCCGGAAGGCGTGAATCAAAATGGAAAAAAGGCGGAGAAGGGGCGGAGGTGGGGTGCACGAAAGTGAGATGCGGGAGAAGGGAAGCTGGGATATTTATAGTGAAGGGGAAATGATTTGATTGGGTGTGAATTCACAAGGGAATGATTAGATGACGGGCTTCCAGCCATGTGTGATTAACTCGTTCACGATCCTCTCGAAATATGTTATTTGCAAAACATTCACTACATAACAATATGAAATAAAATTTTTAATATAAATTACCTTTATTATTATTATTATTATTATTATTATTATTAAATGGATGCCACCTTATTGGGAAAATAAAACCCTCACTATACTCCTAACTCTACCTGCCATTTATTTCAGTTTTATTGAAAATAGACACTTTTCCTATCTATTTGATTGGAAAAGGGGAAGGAAGTTTGGTAAAAGGAGGATTCAAACTTGGTTACCACCACACGCCTTACATCTTTACACAACTCTTTCTATTGTATATGTAGCATTTTCTGTAATTTTGTCTATTCCAACCAGATACTGGTGGATAAAGTTAGTGTAAGTAGCCTCTGCCAACAAGTTAGGCTATCGACATTTAGTGTAAACAGACAGTCTGTTAATGTTAACATGATTATTTATGACATGATTATTTAAATAATCAGCCCTTGGGGACCCCTTCAAAATACAGGGCCCCAGGCACTACGTCTCTGACCGTTGGCTGATTACTGAAAAAAATGACCAACATTTTAGATTTGATCAGTGCTGAAGACTAAATTCAATCCTCAGAAATAAAAAGCTAAATGCAGGCTAGTTAATAGTGTTCCACTTTGTATCAGAACTGCTAAAACAATAAAGGCTAAAAAAAACATCCGGTGCCACATGCACTGTTAAGAGCTGTTTGGACTGAAACGTTTGTTGGGAGTGTGCGTACACAACCACCCTACAAGGATAAAGATTCACCAGTAATTTTCTTTTAATTTAACAAAAATAAGTTGCTCCTTCTGAAATCAAGCCATTGTCAAATGCATGTCGATGTGGCGTCACTCCCACAATAGTTGATTGACAGCAGCGTGTCACACAGACTGAACTGGTGTCGTACCTCAGACCCGCCCGACCTATTCAGATTCAGATAGCAGTAGTGATTTACTCCCGACATCTGAGTGACTGAAGATGCGGAGGATTAACGTTACGTTTGGTTCTGAAGGGAAATGCGCCCTTGATCGACCGAAATGCGTTGATGTTCACGAAAATCATTCATGATCCAGCCTCACCTACAGAAGCAGTGAGTATAATGTCTTTTAATGAATCTTTGCTAATCGCCTTTCCCAATAATGTGCTAATTAGGAAGTTTCACTATGAATACGGCTAAAAAAAAAGAGAGTGCCTCTGAAAAAAGGGGCGGAGAGCTGTTTCTGACAGGATAAAATGTGTGGTTTTTTTTTTTTTTAAATCTTCAAATGAAATTTTCAAATAAACTATATTACAAACTTTTCATTAAGACCCTAAAGAATCATATTAGCTTGTGGAAAATTGGCTTTGTATGACTCCTTTAACTAAAAACTCATCTGTTTTCTCTGGGTTTCATGTATTGTGGAGATGAATTTGATGATAATCTCTCTAAATTGTTTTGCTTTAAATGTTGCTCTATGTGTGTCTATACAGTGTGTAAAGTGCTTCAGGTCAACTTTAAGTTGTTTTAAACTGTGCTCTAGAAATAAATCGACATTGACAAATCATCTTGAGCTTTAATTACCTACAAAACCTATTTCAGTTACGCTTTATATTTTGATAGTACATTTCAGACGTTCTATGAACTATAAGTAATTTGTAACTTTATGTCAACTACATGTGTAGTAACTCTCAGAGTAGACCGGTAGGGTAGGTTTAGGGTTAGTAGAATAAGTTGACATATGCTTACAAAGTTTCTGATAGTCAGTTTTGGACCCGTCAAAATAAAGTGTTAACAGATATTAAGCAGACAGTCTACTAATACTCTAATGACTGATAGTTGACACGTAGTTGCAAAATTTCTTACTGTTACTCCTTCAGACATTTAAACAAAGACCTATTCACAATTGCTTTCAGATCGACTGAACGTATGTGCAAAACTTCATTTCTGGGTTTTAGTACACATTCCTGCAGCAGTCTGTTCCTGTTTGTAACATACTGACTAATGATCTGACATATTTATGTCCGAAAAGCCTGCAAGGACACTATTGGTCAATACCAGACTATTTTGTATGGTCTGTCTTGCCGCATTCCACCAACATAGAGCACGTCCTTCCATCATTAGACTAAGGTTGTGTAGCTGTGGAGGAATCACACCAGATCTATAGCAAAGAGTTGCTTTACAGAACTTATGTGTTGTGTCTTTATCCCACACCAACATCTGCAGAGAATGTTCTGGCTGAAAGAGGAGGAAGACACTGGCTGGGTGGGACAGTGCAGCTGCTCAAAGCCTCTGGCAGGGAGTGATAC
The DNA here is from genome assembly GCA_032275025.1 of Enteromius treurensis. Classification (NCBI taxonomy): domain Eukaryota; kingdom Metazoa; phylum Chordata; class Actinopteri; order Cypriniformes; family Cyprinidae; genus Enteromius; species Enteromius treurensis. The sequence continues at coordinate 2,449,853 of JAUCMU010000024.1, forward strand.
TGCCGATAGACCCCAAAGGATTGAGCAGAATGCTGGGGCGTGGGCTTCAGCAAAGCTCTGTTGGTGTAATTGGTCTGGGTGTGATTACGTAGCTGTCATGCTGCAGAGAGGGCTGTGGTCTGGGCCTGGATGTCAAAGGGAGAACGGGTCAGTTCTGCAGCATTGGGAGCTTGAGACCAACCGGAATGCACATTTTGAGTCAGAGTTGGAAATCAGGACTATGCAGTGCTAATCCTAAAATCCCACGCAGGGTTTCTGTGAATATCAAATAGTGCAAGATTATTGAGAAATATTCAGCTCTTTTATTTTCTGTTGTTCTTTTGTTTACATTTTAATACATTTTAATGCAAGATGAAGTCTAACACAATACTGCAGTCAATCCCACTTTAGTTTAGGGGCCGGTTCTCCCCAACTTAATTTATACACTTATACACGTGGCAATGCTGAGGGAGGGAAAATGTAGTAAACTATTTTAGAACAAACACAACCAAACCAACTATGGCACCGTGAAATGAAACGGGGAAATAACCCAAATAAGGGACACAGGTTTGTAGGCTATGAGACGTGTGGACAATGTCCAAAACTTTATTTCAATTTTCACAATAAGGTCACAATCAAGCACAATATATTTCACACAGGGCGCTCTGCACACTACGCCAAATAAAGAAGCAAATTTAAGAATACTCACAAAAAACAAAACAAAAGAAAAACAGAAATTACAGGCACAGGCTTTCCAGCAGCAGGGGCAGGCTAGATGAAGTGAAGATCCTAACGGTGCACTTGTGCGTCACACACACACACACACACACACACACAATCACACAAAGTAAAACGTGAATCCAAGCAGCACTGTACTCCACACGGTTATGCCACTGTCAGTAGCTAGCCTCCTGGCCCAACAGTGCCTCAAGTAGATCAAAACAAAAAAAAACAGGTTACATTCAATGATGCAATAGAAATACTTCCACATTAAACCAAAACGAAAAGCAATATATAAAGGACCAAATATAACAGCAAAAATAAAGCACTCTTAACATCAAACACAGAAAAACTAAAAGTCTATATAGGAAGAACAAAAGTAACAATTCAACAAAAGAACAAAAAAATGCTAGATGGAAATTTCGATTAGCGATCAGGGTTCTCCGAGAGCTGCATTAGAACTCTCTTCACAGCTCCAGCAAAAATCATAGATGCAGATAGACAAAACCCCAACAAGACCTTCAACAATAGCAGGGGGACGCAGAACCGCTAACGCATTCAGCTATCGGTGATAAGAAACTAAGGAAAAGAACAATTGATAAAACACATTTCTCCTGTAAACAGAGAAAACGAGACTCACTGTTGTGCCACATCAATTGTGCTGCTGCTCACAGCTCACAGCAAAATACCATGCAGGAAGACACATTCACAGAAAAGAGTTCCACGGCTAAGAATTGAACAAACACCGGTTAACATTACCCGATGCAAAACGAGCGGCACATAATGAGCGTACACATACCTGACAGAAAGTGGACAGTCTATAACTCTACCAGGCGTCAATTGGCCATTCTGCACACTAAGTGAAAAGAAAAATTATTTATTATTTTTAAATTAATTTTAGTCTACATGCCCACAGCTATAAACAAAAACCACACACTGTCTGGCCGCGTGTACTCCGTAAGGGCGGTCCCAGTCTTGGGTCACACCAGGTAAAATAACCCTCAAGTACCAGCGGAGATAATTCTATCGTGGGTGACAAATCACCAGCTATAAGTCAATGAGAAAGATTTGTCACCCACATTTCCACAAACATATTACATGTCCTTACTAGTATAATAAAAATTTTGCACAATTACATACAAGTAACCGTAAGCCAAACCCTAGTCCTAACCATATATGTGGAAGTAGTATAATGTTTACACTGTAACAAGGACACTTTAAAATCAAGCTAAACTGCAGATTTTCTCCTTATTAATAGTTTGCAAGGTAGTTGTTAAGTTTAGGTATGGGTGGATTAAGAGATCTAAAAAATGCAGATTTGAAAAAAACAAAAAAACAATTTGTTTGGTTTGTTTGTTCTTGAATTCCCCTTGGGGATCAATAAAGTATCGATAATTTATAATCTATCTATCTATATATCTAATGTAGAATGGAGCAAAGCCTCTTGGGAATGGGGAATTTGTTTATCCAATGAACCAATTGCAGGTCAAGTCTATTTAAAATAAATGGGCGGGCGCCCCTTGGTTCTAATGGCATGACCCTACAAAGATAATATAGCCTACGTCTCAGACAGATAGTTGCAGCAAGGAAAAGTGGACTGCCAACCAATTTTGCTAACGTTTTAACGTTTTACCCACGGATGGCAAGAAGAGAAAGGAGGGGCCGAAGAGGCCAGAATTAAGAAGAAGCGGATGCTGGAGGAGGATGCATCAAAGTGCTCGAAAATTCCAAAATGCGTAGAAAAAGAAACTAAAAGAAACATAACATAATCTGGGTCTTCATCCAGATAAAAAAAAAGAAAAAAATAATTAGTATTATATTGTAATGACTGCTGGGTGCATTATGGGTAGTTTTTTTAGAGTTTACTTATTTTTGTGTCATTTAAGCAAGACAGTTGGGTTTTTGTATTAGAGATGTCATGTGTGTTTATGTTGAAGTTAGTTTGGGTGGGTTTGGTTCATTTGCAGCCCTGTTATAAAAAAGTGTAATTGTTATCGTCATGGATAGATATTTGTAAGGGAGGGACTTGTTGATATTGCTTTGCCTGTGGATGTTCTTACTATGATCTTACTCTGTGTTTAAGTAAATGGTGTAAGCAGACAGTGTTACCTTCTGTTGGGTTATTCTGTCTGTGCTCCTACATAAAGTATCACTCAGGGGCGTACAGTGTAAGGGACACGAGTGCTTGCATGGTTAATAACCCAAGTTTAGGCGCACTTTGCCCCTGTTCTGGATTTATGCGGATCATAAACTTTAAACATGGCGAATAAGAGAACTATTGGTGAAGTGAATGATACGATTTAGTCACATTATTCATGTATAAAAATAATAATTTGATGCATATTGCATTTATTTTACACAGCAAAAATTGACATCGATTGTTAACAATTTCACTACACACAGAAACAGTTGAATATTGACTATACCTCTCAAATTTGGATTTCTTAAGAAGTAAGAATGAACCTGTCCTCCGTTACTCCTTTAATTTCTGTCAGCAACACATTTGAGGTCGCCAAACTCATTACAACAACTTAAAAATTAGGTTTTGAATATGCATAAACTCATGTGTTTTGAACAGAGAGGATATTTTCAGTGAGTTGTTTTATTTAGCCATTCCTCTTGGTCCAACGTCTGCTTTTATGATCAACCCAATTTCTGGTGGACAACATCATCAAAAATTGTCTTTATTAAATATCCTGTTTCACTTAGAAATACGTCAGATTATGAAAGCAAAAGGGATTGCAAATGGCATGATCTCAGCACCATGAGTGAGTAAATGATGACAGAATTTTCACTTCTGAGTGAGCTACTCTGATGGACTGCGGTGCTAAAGAAGGATTTGAACTAGCAATCTTGTTTTTTTGATGTTGACACTCTCTGACACTGCTGTCTCTGCTGATTTACACTGGGCTTTATGTGTTAGCATGGACTGTGATAAAAAGACTCCAGACTAAAAACAGAATTTCTTTTGCCTTCCAAGGACAAATATTTCTTGCTTTTTACACATTGTTATAACCCTCAGGTCCTTTTAAAAAGCTATTTTATTACCAAATAATTCACAACTTGTTAAATGGTTATTCATGTCTTTGAAAACCACTCCACATAAGACAGTAAATGTATGTCACTCACTTGACGGGCCATTGTTCCTCAAGGTTGAGACATTGTTGGGCTGATACTGCGGATGACCTTTCTTGGTTCATGAATCCATGGGTGGGTGAAGTACTGGGAGTGAAGTGGCTATTTGTGGCCTGCTGTCCATAGATGCATGCTGTCAATGCAGTTGGAGCAGGTGCGCCCTTGTCAAGGCGAGCCAGGTGTGAATAGTCCAAGAAAACTGATGGCCCTGTTAGACACTATTGGCTGCATTTACACTGCAGTCCTTGATGTTCAATTCTGATTTGTTGACTTTTTTTTTTTCTTTCTGTTCACCAGATTACATCTTCTTTTAAAGAGGTCATCGGACGCAAAATTCACTTTACAAGTTGTTTTAACACCAATGTGTGTTGGAAGTGTGTGTTCACATCCATCCTATAATGATAATATGTATATATAAAATCCCCTTTCTCAAATCAGGCTGTTCTGAGACATCAGTTCTGCACATGCCCCTCCCACGATAGTTGATTGACAAGGCCTACTTACCTTAGCCCCACCCTGACTGAGCCCTGTGCAGGGGAAGACAAGATGTCTTCGATTAAGCGATTAATGCATTTTGTTGTTGAATGTAATAATGAATATAGCATTCTCGACATCTGAGCTGCTGAAGACGCAGAGGATTAACGTTACTTTTGTTTAGAACAGAATGCACCAATCCCTGATCTGCCTAAATGCGTCAATGTTTACGCAAATTATCCGTGATCCAGCTTCATCTACAGTAGAAGTAAACATAATGGTTTGTATGAATCTTTGCAAATCGCCTGTGCTAATAATGTGCTAGTTAGCCAGTTTTGCGGCTAAAGTTTACTATCTGCTTATCACTCCATGGAAGAGAGGGGCGGGGTCAGCAGAGCTCATTAGCATTTAAAGAAACATGGACTACAATGGCTAACTGAAAACATAACTGATTTTGAATAGGAAAAGAAGGTGTTTTATACACTACCACTGATACATTTTAACCAAAGTATGTTATACTCTTTTCATGAAAAACAAACTGACAACATTGTAAAAACATCCACCTGAGTCACTCGCTACTGCCACATTCTCAATGATGTATGACTCACTTTGACATAGAATATCCTATCTGTCTGCTTATGGCAGAATCAATTGCATTTATCTGATTCATATCTGATTTATTTCCACATATGAAAGAGGCCTGGAACAGATATGGGAATATCACGATCCATGCACTTCTACATTAATGGGTCATGTTCAATCTTTGCTACATTAGAGGAAACATTTGGAATTGGGTCACGAGACCAATGAAATGTCTTAAATTCCAATTCTATTTCAGCCTGGTCAGTAGGGCTGGGTTTTCACCCAAATTTCATAATTCGATTCAATTCACATTCACAAACTTGTGTTTTAATTTGTCAATCATTCTTAATTTTTTCAGATTCTATCTATAAAAGGGTAAACTAATGCTGTAAAACCACTTAAAAAGAGCCAGTTAGTACTACATTTATATTTGTATACAGATTTGTAAACACTTAAATTACACTCAGTACATTAATAATGTAATATTTTTACTCCTATTTGCTCCTATTTTGCTTTTTTTTAAAGGTGAGTGGTTGCAAACAATTTATTTTAGCTACATTTAAATAACTTAATGTAGTAAAAAGTTAACCAAATGTGTTTATTTAAATGAAATTTATGTTTGTTTGTTTTTTTGGCTATATTTAGCAAAATGCTCCTCCTATAGTAAACTTTATAGAGTTTATGGAGACCAGATTGTTTTCTGAGGTAAATGTGACTGTTTTCTGAGGTAAACAGATTTAGTGATTGCACGAGACAGGAAAGTGATTTCGGTAAGCAGTACTTTTTTCACAATTTATTTTGGGAAGTTTTACTGAAGAAGAGGAGGTGATCAGTTTACATACACTATACACCCAGTCACTTTACTAAAGAAACATGGTATCAGATTGTCCTACCAAAATTATATTTGCATTGTTTTATGGGTAAAGGCCTGTTCACACCTAGCATGATAAAGATAAAGATAACTATATACTTTTAAAAATAGTTTTTAATATTAATGAATATCAGAGTTCAAACCCCAACGATAATGATAAGGAACAGAGAAACTATACAGGTGGAATCATTTTCAGAACAATTTTTTTTCCAGGTAATGAATGATACAAACATTGACAGCCAATCAGAATCTGACCTTGGGCCTGTTTCAGCAAGGAGGTTCAACCAACTCGGATTTTAAACTTGACAAGCCATTCTCGTAACTTTGTTCTTTGTGTGAGTGAAATGTGGGCACTGAATGACTAAGGCTAAGGCAAGAAATACGGCTTCGTCTTTAAAAAAGGGGAGGAGACCGACAGAAACTCAGAGTTTAGAGAATAAAACCTGCTCCTGACCAGGTTAGTTTCAGAGAGTAAGTTACCACGGTAACTAAATACCACGTCCCATGTCTTGCATCTTCATTGGTCGTTAAAGTTAGATGTCTGTTCGTGTGTGTCTGCATTGCTCTTTGCATTTTCCCTTTTTTCTTGTTTTTGCATTTAATAAATGTCCAAGTTGATATTTGAATCTTGTCTCCGTGTCTTGCCTGCTCGCTAGAAAGCGAGAGCGCGACTTCACACAGCTGATTTGTGACAGTACCTTGTGAAGCATTTATAAAGCAGATGTAAAGGCTATTTTATATTACAAACAGCAAAGTTAAACAAACACAACACAGAGGGATACAGAACACAAAATACCTTTTTCAAGATGTAAAAAATTTAATGATACAATTGTTCATTTGATAAATGAAAAACAAACATTGATTTAAGACATGATGCTCCGATTTAATATGCAAACAGATTTGCATTTTCTTTCACAGCTCTTCACATACTGTAAGATAAGAACAGAAAAAGTTCAAAGAGTTCAAACCTTATATTTCTGTGAGCAAGGACTAAACTGCATGGTTTAATTTTATGTGAATGTTTCTGTGATATCAGGCTAGAAAAAGCACATACTCAAATCCTGATTTTATTATGATTTTGACTAATTTCATAGCCCTGCATGCAAATCAAAGCTACTGCTAGCCCGTCAAAAATATTCAATATTGAAAAAAAATGTTCTAGACTACTCTGTTTTGAGTTTTGAAGCAGAGAAGCTGGAGCAGGTGATACACATCAGCTGCATCGATCCAGGTGCAGCACTGCTGTGGATTTACAATGATCATTACACAGCAGATTATACCAGGGCGACCTGCAGTCATACATCACAGATAACAGACCACACACTGTATATGCAGGGAGACTTTTAAATAGGGCTGCATGGACAGTTAATCACAATTATTTTGGAAAGAAATATATTGTCGTCTTTAATTTCTCCTGCACTCTTACGCAAAGCACAAATCAAGAGGTCGCCAAATAGCATGGTTTTCTCATAGATTCAGGTCCTGCAAATGAGCGCATTTGTGAAAACAAACCGGCTGTATTGTATGAGTATAGACTGTATTACATGCTCCAACTTGCATGTTTGCCAGTGTTTTCATCTTTTTCTGTAATGTATTTATGGTTGCAAGTTCAGATAACCTCTGGGTGAAAAATGTTTAGGTTTATGGAAAAATAACTTTGATTGAGGGATTTAACCTGTTGACATCCGGCAACCACAAAAGCTTGTGGAGGCTTGTTAAGGATGGAAGATAATGCAAATGGTAAATAAAAACGAAATTCATTCAGGATAAATAACCAGCAAATATTGCAAACTATTATGTTTCATAAATTGAGAAAAGCAGCAATTTCGATCACATTTAAAGTACTAAGAGTCGGCTGTTTGTTTCAGAATACACACAATAAATTAGTGTATGAAAGAATGAAATATCTATTTATCTATCTATTACTGAATTCAAACAGTGTGTGGACAATGAAAGACATCCTGACATGCATTACATAGAGAGAAACGGTAATTGTTGTTTTATCGAAACAATTGGAGCCACATGTGTCAAGAGACACATTTGGACAGCAGGTATTTCATTCTTCATTTCTTTGGTGTGATTACTTCACATCATGACATCACCCGTTACACAGCTCTAACATATGGACTGAATGCAGCGAAAGAGGCTGGAAATTACATTTTAAGCAGAAAATGCTCACACTGATGTACAGAGCATCAGGGAGAGACAGGAAAGGTGGACTTTGGTGGCTACGGCTGGTTTTCTGTTGTTCTTTTTGCCCCACATGCTATGAGCTGTCGCTTCGAGTCAGTCTGACAAAACTGAATAATGTTAGTGTGTGTCAAGGCATTTTGAGTCAAAGTGTTGGAAAAAACAAAAATGCAACAGTAAAGTCTTGATGCCAACTGACAGCTTGTCTGGTCATTGTAATTCATAGGGAGGCATTACCTTTGGCTGCTTCAATCAATCACATTTAATCAAATTCACAGCAGATTCACATGTACTATTTTATTTTAATTTATTTTTTTAATAAATAGTAAAAAAGGTAATTCAATTTTACATTTATTATGGCAAATTTTTGCAAAAACACTTTTTTTGTTCCTTTTTTAATTAAATGTAAAACAAAGAAGATAAAGGTTCAACATTCATTATGTGTCTGAACTGCTCCAATGGTTGGACACAGGTTGTGTCAGTAAAAACCCATTGAAATGAGACAGAAACTGCTCTGTAAACAACCTAGAAATAACAGCACATTAGTCAGCATTGTAATGAGGGGAGAACATTACATTACATATCCCCATAGAACGGTGTAATGTGCTTGAGTGATTTTTGCCATCTGTTGACAACATTTCGTAGGCAGGTAATTAATCATTGCAAACAGCAGGGCTGCAAAATTAACAAATTTATTTATGATCCTGTGTGAATTTGAACTGTGTAAATATCATTGGTCATATCTAAACAGTGATTCTGCCAAACAACACAAGTGTTGCAGAGAGAGACACAAATATAAGAAGCGTTAGGGACAAATAAACCCTGGATGGGTCTCTAAAGCCTCTATATTGATTGGGAAGTGAAGTTATTTTTCAGAGAATACAAGCTACACATTTTAGATGGGTTGTGGTCAGAAAAAGTGAGTATTGACTTCAACGCAATGAGCTTTTCAGGAATATGGGTAAATACAACTTAAGATATACTTAATACAACTTACAACTATTGATGACGTCTGTGAGGTGCTGTCAGTTATAACAAGAACAACGACATAACGCTTGGCCATACAAAATAAAAACATTTATTCCTGGAATTGTACTGAAAATTAGGACCAGGATGAGTTTCTTTCTTCATCAGATCTGGAGAAATGTGTTTCTGCATCAGTGTCTCAGCAATGGATGTGAATGGGTGCCATCAGAATGAGAGCCTGATAACAACATGTCCTTTAACTAATACGCCCCTATGGGTTGTTTCTACAATAGCTGTGAAATACAGCCCATCAGAGCGTATCTTACATTTGCGTCCCTATCGACAACAGAACATTTGCATATTAATGTTTTGTACTATTTTATCAGCCATGTGATTCAGGATTGGTGTAGCTCAGTTTGTAGAGAGATGCATTACGCTTACCTTTCAAACGTAAATATAGGTCGTAATAAGGTACTTGCAGAAACGACTTATGGAGTTATTTCAGTTGGAGGACAGGCTGTCTGATAAATACATCACAATAATCCACAACACACCAGTCCATCAGTTGTTAACATCTGGAGAAGACAGAAGACGAAACTAATCCTGCATTAAGGCATTTTTTAACTAAAATATGACTCCATAATCAACAATAATGTTTCCTCCAGTGGATAAAAAAAAAAAATCACAAACTGGTAAAGTAACACTTTACAGTTTAGTAGAAACATCAGGCAAAACTGTTGATGAAACAATTACCAGTCCGTTTCTACAGAACATGCTGAACATCTATAGACATAAGCAGCTGTTGTGTTTCCCCTAGGTCATATTAAAAAATGAAGGCCGCTATATACAACAACACTGAATGTCAAAATAGTGGATAAGCCCTTTAAAAATCTCCTGCTGGAAAGGAGACAGAATTGCCTGGAGACTCAGCAGACACTTGGAATTCTACACACTTCCTGAAAAGTTGCGAAGTTATGGAATCTCACCCAAATGTTTTATTCCGGATGAAGTAATTCTCATCTGGTGTGTGTAATGTTTGAAAAGGTCAGGCGCAGAGCAGACCCGGCTGAACCCTGCCGTAGATGGAGAGAGCAGCCCGTGCCACGAAGAGCAGGCTTCCATGAGGCACCCTCAAGAGCAAAATGAAATGAAAAGGATGGGGATGAGTGTTTTCTTAGTAAAGAAAGGGATCGAGGAAAATTGTTTTGGTGAATGGGGGTGAGTGAGAGGTATATGGTTATACGAGCACACTCTTCTTCCCTTATCCTCCCGTTCTCTTCTCATCTCGCTATCTGAATGTGGCTTTAAGAGTCCTAGATAGCCCTGAATATATTCATTGTTCTGTTTTTCAAAAGAAGAGGCCTTTTGCTCTCAGTCGTATTAAAAAATATATATATTCCACTTCTGCACAGACCGACTCTTTACCTTTCATCCTATAAAGAGGGCATTGCAGCTTGAATGAATATCTCATCCAGAAATTTAACTTTTGTCCTCATTTACACTTCATGTCATCCTGGTACGACTTTCTCTATTCTTAGCTACAGTAGGGTTGGTTAAAACTGTAAGATCCCAATATTGACTCCAAGATCAATATTTTGTTTTATCCCCTGCATTTTGTTAATTCTTCAAACTAATAGTTTCCAGACTGTCTCAAGTTACACTGTAAAATCTAATTAGCTGACCTTACTCAAAAAAAACAAAAAAACATGCAAACCGCTTTGAAAAAAAAAACTTAAGTCAAATAAGAATTGTAATTTGTAGAAAGGTTTATTTAGTGTTGTAAACTTACACACAAACGTACACAGATGATTGTGTTCTGTGTGGAGTGTGTGGGATCTACTGATAATGTGAACTAGTTTTACCCTCAACTAAAGTTCACATGAGGTGCACAGTGCTAAAATACTCCATGTGTTTACCATCTTTTCCCAACATACTGTCTGTCCTAATGAGACAAAGGGACAATGAGACACACTTTATTAAATTAAAAAAACATTTTTTTGTGCTTTTCAACATATCACAACTTGTAAATGACTTATAAATTAATTAACTAAACATATTAATCACTTATTAATCATTTGGGAATGTTTTGTGGATGAACATTTCATCATTAACTATTCACTTATAGATGACTTACAACGGAACGTTATTCTAAAGTGTTACCTCCCTAAAATATACTGCCTAACAGAATAAACATATGTTTCAAACTGGATTAGGTGATCAGCTGATTTGTGGTGACTGATCATGGAAATGAAACAATGGCATCAAGGCAACATTTTGTGTTACATTATTCCTTAAATCAATCATTTAATAACATACCTGACAGTCTTGAAAGAGCTCTTCATGGGGCAACAGACCACTGAACCCTTTCCTCCTCAATAATCTGGAAATGTAAAAATAAATAATTTGGGAAGTTTCGAATTTACTAAAGGTTACCGTGTTGCAATGTATCTACAAACTCAATATCACTGAAACACACAACTCAGAAGAAATATCAAACCCAAAACAAACGGATGTTTTTAAGATCACATAAAAAAGTGAGTTAAGCCAACATAATTCTATCTTTTGCTTTTTGACGGTTTCACTACAGCACACGCTAACATTAATCGCTATACAAACACATTTTCAGATATAATCACTTCACAAACAATAATCTTCTAATCTAAAATAGTCGCTTAACTTTACCCCTCTCTGTTTTCAGCACATTAACCGTCTGTTAATCATGCACGCTTCACTTATTCATATACATAAAACTGATGTCAGCTGATATATTTTTTAAACCAATGTTGATTTTTACTCGCATTCACATTACTGGACAGTGTTCTCAGCTTTCTCCTGCACATTGATGCATGCGCACTTTGAGATGCACAGCTAATATGTTAATATGTATATATTACTTAATCGTTTAGTGTTACAGATATTACTGTCAACAATAGGTAGTGTAAGTAGAATTAACCCATTAATATATATTTTACTTGCTAACTAATATAGTTGAGTAAAATATAACTGATTTTCTTGGGTTATTTTAGCCAGAGCCCGAGAGTAATGTTTAACAGTGTAATCTGTGATAGTCAACAAGATTTCATTGAAATACTTTTTATGTATTGCCTCTCTATGATATGAAAGAGTAGGTCCATAGGTTTTAGTCAGAGCAGCTCCCGACATCTTTTATCTTGTACATCTTGTGCCTTGTTTATCTGTGCCTCAAGACAGATCATGTGTGTGTTGTGTATGTATAAATCTCATGTCACACTCCTCATCTCCTGTTGGGTTTATGATTTATGATGACCGCCCCCTGAGTGTACCAGACTGACCAAGAGAGCAACACAGATCTTAGATAAAAATCCGGCCATTTCCTCTAAACTATTATAAAGCTCCCTATCTGCAGAGACATTAACAGCTCTGCTTCGCCTGTAATGGAAACACTTCACAGGTTCTGTTAACATTAGTTAATGCAATAAACTATGAATTACGAATAAACATGAACATTAGGATTTAGCACTAAACATTAACCTACATTAATAAATGTTAGATGGATTGCTGTTTAGTGTTGGCAGTTAATTAGCTGATAGCTTATACAAACCGTTGGAGCCTGCTGGCTTGGCACCGAACTGCTTGATCCTTGTACGACTGAAAGGTTTTGTTCAGAAGAGATATTGTCCTCTGAGCCGGCCCCGGCCATTACAGTGAATTACACATTCATATTCAATAATAAAAATGATAGATGAGCATGCGACTGCTTCGTTTTCCAACCACTTAAATCATGCGATTGACCTCAGCGATGCATCGACCGGGAGGAATACGAATCAGATTGGTTCAAGCCTGAAGGGGATTCACTATGAAAGAGATGCAGCGCATAATCTAGTTCTTTTGTTATTGTATTGTATGTTCTCAATTGAAGCTGTTCGTATATGTTCAGTGCCAACCACTTCCTCTTATATAATCTCGTATATCTGTATGAATTGGTAGGTATGACAGAGGTCAAGCTGGTTTGGTTTTCACAGGCAGGGCTTCACCGCGAGGGGTTTCTGGCTCTTTGCCAAACTGCATGCTGGTTTCCTATGTGATACGGGCGATTTCTGCTAAGTCAGGACAACGGTTAAAAGGAACTAGTCAGGCAGAAGCAGTAACATTAAATCATGCTCAGTGTAGTGTGTGTATTATATGTGTGCAAGCTTTTATAGAAGCCTAACTCTCACCCAGCATTCAATTTGATTGATTCGGGGTGCGTTGTTTGATACGAGCCTTTGTTCTTGCCGATGGGAAAACATCTTAGGGATTCCTTGGATGTTTTTTTTAGGAGGATGGTAGTTAGTGGTTGACTACTGAGGGTGGAGAAGATGAAATGAAGGGGCCGGGCTTAGGGTGGAACCAAGCTAGAGGAGTTTAACCATGTATTCAACCCAGGCTCTTTGGAAAAAAATGTGCCTACCTACATCTATGCAAACACACACATTTCTTTTCACACAAATTATGATACTATTACAATACTGTTTTTACCATAGTGCATGCCTGCATCGCATAACCAGCTTTTCTGATGTAGTACACTTGGTACAGCAATGCACTTGCAAAGTCCTCGAATCACAAGAAGTAACAAAACAAAAACATCTTAAGCTGCAGTGACATGGTTGCATCAGCAAAGGCATTTTTGTTTCATGTTTAAGTGAAATAACACTATCTTAAAAACAAAATGGCACAAAATGTACAACAGCCAGTGTAATAAAACATTGCCAGATTCACATTCATCTGTTTTGGATAAAACTGTAGCACTTTTATTGCCTCCAACTGGACATGTTGCAAAATGTTTAAGATGCGATGTAATGTAATTTTGCAGAAATGTGACCACAGACACCTATTTATGTTTATAAGATGACTTTTAGCATCAAGTCTGTTGCTTGAACTACAGCATAACAACAATACAAGCAGTATACTGTAGTGCTAATGATTAGTTATTCTTGTGGAGGTGCAAATGAAGTCAAAATGACAGAATGGAAAAACCCCATTGATTTTCACTGAAGGAGGAACCCAAGTCTTATCATACTGACTTACACCAGTAACACCCAGATATATACAGCAACAAAACTCTAAACACTTTTAGCAACGCCCAGAACACCCTGTCATCATTGTGTTTGCATTCGTATGAGTATAGGATGATTGCATCATATTTGGAAATGTGAAAACTGAGTGGCTTAGCCTGCACAATGAACGCTCTCTCTGTTTCTTATGCTGGTGTCTCTCTGCTGCTTGGTGATTACATACATCTTGCTCTATTTGTGTCGTTGTTGAATTGTGGTGGGCTAAGTACTGTCCAGGACAGCAGAAAGTGGTATTGATCCAGTATGACTGTGAAGGATGAGCTTGAACTTGAGCATTAGCATGGTCAATATTCCCCTAAAGGTCCATCTTATGGAAAGAGTGCTACTCTTTGATATTTAGCAATATTCACAATCGATTTTGTTGTTTGAAAGTCAAGCATAAGGTCAGTTTTGCAGATGCATTGTTTGCAGCGGGGATTCTCAAAAGTGTTTCTTTGACCAGTTTTTAATCAGTACAGATGTGCATTTAACATTTTATTTAAGTACATGATTATACATAATGTATACATAATGTAATACACATATTTAATATATGATAAATGTTGATTTAATTGCCTAAGGTCCAAAAAAAAAAAACTTGAGTATATATTCCTAAAGATAATATTTCTTAAAGTATAGTATTTCGTTCTAACAAGGGAAGCATGAGTTTGGGTCTACAGGCATACTGATGTATAACACATCTTTAGAAGCGTCGTGAGATTTCTGAGTGCTTGAGAAGACCAAAAGTGAGTCTTTAAATGAGCAGGAGAAGCAGTCAGGAGACTTTCTTCAGCGCTGCAGGCGGATTGTTAAACCTGGAGCTCATTACACTCCCTCGTTTCAAACGGATGTCATCTCATGGTTGTGTTTGGCCCTCGTTTCAGGACAGAGGTTGAATGGGGCATTCATGGGCATTAGTTCAGATCCTTCTTTCCCAGCCCAGAATAAAAAAGGTTTGAAGTTTGGAGGTTGGCTTTCAGTGTCCTGCAGAGAACGGCCGCCCTTTCCTGTTTTTCTCTTTGTTCCTTTTGGTTACTCTTTAGTGTTTTTTTTTACTAATATTATTTGCATTCATCTTTGTGTGATCTTCATAAGCCAAAGAAATGACAAAAGTTGACTTCTGGTCAAAAAGAACAGATTTTCAGCAACAGCTGAGTCTTGTTGTGACACTCTCTGTGTCTTGGAGCACACAGTTTTTACCAAATCATTGGTAAAAGGCATGTAGATAGCAATATCTTTCCCATGATGCTCTCTGTTTAGCCTCCCCCAGCATTCCTGAGTCCAGCTGTGAAACCTCATTGAACAGAAACAGAGTAATGACCATGTTATTTTATTCATTTATGTTTAGTTTGACACCTCAGTGGTGTTTTACAGGATCAGTGTCGTTAACTAACACTTAACTGTTAAGCTGAAATAAAGTATAAATATTTAATTAAAAATGAAAGCTAAACAATAATGCAAAAAAAAATAAATAAATGTGGTTAACACTTTAAAATAAGGTTCATTATTTAACTTCATTAGTTAATACAAACTAAGAACAAACAAGCTTCTGCAGCATTTAGTAATGCATTATTAAAATCACAAGTTGTGTTTGTTAACATTGGTTCATGCACTGCGAGTTAACATGACCTACCAATGAACAATTGGATTTTAATTAACCAACATTTACAAAGATTAATAAATACATTGTTCATTCATGTTAGTTAATACCAGTGATGCCGGTCTAATATGACCAATTTTTCCAGTAACGACTAATCTAACGCGTTACTATTTCCATACCAGTAATCAAATTAAAGTTA
>JAUCMU010000024.1:2481249-2503528 GCA_032275025.1 Enteromius treurensis
CGGGTCTGAGGTAAGACACCAGTTCAGTCTGTGTGACACTCTGCTGTCAATCAACTATTGTGGGTGTGGCCTCTGTCTGTGTGACACCAACATGCATTTGAGAATGGCTTGATTTAAGAAGGGGCAACTTATTTTTTATTAAATTAAAAGAAGATCCACTACTGGTGGATCTTTATCATTGTAGGGTGATTGTGTGCACACACTCCCAACACACGTTTCAGTCCAAACAGCTTGAAAAAGTGCATGTAGCACCGGATGACCCCTTTAAAGAACAAACTGAGCACCATTACAATGCCAGCTCATTGATCCTAACGTGTCCTGACATTCATGTCCAGCAAGAAGTGTGTCAAGCTGAATGACTCAAGTGCCAGTTAAACGTTCCGGCCAACAAGACATTTAATGAATTTTGGTCAGAGTAAGCAATTTTCCTACCTATTAATTTGAACATTTTCAACCACCTGTAATATAGATGTCATTGTTCAGCAAATAATATGATGAAGTTATATAATGTTTCACTTGGAAATACGTAAAAATTCTGATAAATATTAATCCGTCTCTTTGTATTTACAATGTATTGCTTTTAAACAAAATTTGATCTGACAACTGCAATGATAATAATATTATTTTAAATATTCATCTTTTATTATTAAGTTGTCAGAGTTTGTGTTTAGTTTCCTTCTGTTTTGCTCCCCATGTGTCAACCCCATGTGGAAAGTGTATCCTGTTTTGCTTTACTAACTAAACTTTATTCGTCTGCAAGATCCGTGCCTCTGTGTGCTACCTGCTTGAGAGCAATTGTGACACTAGGACTGACCATAACAAATGAAGGAACGGAAGATGATCAGCCCCAAAGAGATTCTTCACCGCCTCCTCAACGGGCTCACTCCTCTTCCAGCTCCGCATGAGCAACGGTCAGGAGGTCATCCTACATTGACCGGTTCACGCCTCGCCATTCGGCGGATTCCACTGTATGGAGCCAAATCAGTGCCAGCACCCCAGAGAACTTCAGTGTATGGAGGTAAATCGGTGTCAGCTCCCCAAAGGCAAATCCAGATCCCCGCGGGTTCCAGTCCAGGTGGTCCGGGTCCAGAACCAGATTTGTGGGCCGACATGGCAGCTCTAATTCCTGCGGATTCCGAACCGCAGTTTCCCAATCCAGTTTCAGAGTCACTGCCATGAGTGCCGTTCCAGAGTCCAGTTCCAGAGTGTCAGCTGGTAGCGCCGATTCCAATTCCAGCCCCTAGATTACGGCCAGGAGTGCCGATTCCAGAGTCTTAGGCCAGGAATGCCAATCCCGATTCCAGCCCCTAGATTACGGCCGAGAGTGCCGATCCCAGTCACTGTTCCAGAGTCACGGCCAGAGAGCCTTTCCCGAATCCAGTCCCTGATTCACGGCCAGGGGAGCCGATCCCAGTTCCTGATTCTCGGCCAGGAGAGCTAATCCTGAATCTAGTGAATCTAGTCCCTGAACCTTCGCTGATAGAGCGCCCCCTTGAACTCGCGCTGCAAGAGCACCCCCTGGCCTGGCTCTTTGGCTCCCTGTCGCCACTTTTGAAAATTAGAAAACTGCCAGTCAGTATGCAACTATGCAATTAATCGAATCAAGTATGCAACTATTTTCATGCAAATGCTTGTTACTTATTCGAAGGTGCAGCAAATCGAACCTGATCCTATTTTTTTATTTTATAACGGACGAAAGCTTCAGAGGCAGTGTGTAAATGTGATTGACACAATGTGAGGTCGTATTAATTTTTTTAACATGCAAAAATATCAGAAAGGTTCAGTGTGCAATGGCCTTAAGTCATTCAGGACCAATGCTTGTTATGCGCAAACTCCTGTGAGCCAAAACTTAGACCCTATCACAGAACAGACGGTGAGTTGGAGTAATCACATTTAAGTCAGAGTCTTTGCATTTGGTTTTCTCAAATGGCTGGATGTACCCAAAGCATGATGTAAGTGATGACTACAGCCTGCTTTTGTAGCAATCTGGGTTTGAGATGTAGAGATCATATTACTGATGAGACCCCATTAACCTCCCTCACCCTCTTCATTTGACTCGGCTGAAGTGTTGGATAATTATAATCTGAACAGCCCTTACAATTCCAGACATTGAAAGGCTTTTCAGTCAAGAACATAAGGCCAAGATATGACAAACCAATCAAACCGGGGAAGATTGAGAATTTCTGCACATCCTGAGGAAAATACAGCTGGTTCAGAGAAAGACTCCAAGATGTACATCAATGGCTTTATAATTTGAGAGGAGGTCAGTAGGCATTTAAATAAGGCTGAGAGAGGCTTTCACATCTCGCCATGAGCGCCAGAATACCCCAGGTTCACAGTCATCCGGGCACTGAGACTATTCCATTGAGACGCACTGTTGTTGTTCCTTGTTGCGCAGCAAAACATCTTAGTCTGACATCATTGACATTAATCAAAGACACCAAGTGTCTGACAGTTTAATCAGCTCATATAGCCTAGTCGGGATTCATTTGCACGTTATTTTTAAACCACCTCTGCCCCCAGTATGACATTTTTAGGTTGCTTTTTAGGAACTTCTAAAGATACTGCAAATATACGTTTCCCTGTAGCAATACGCATAAAGATGGCCAATATGAAAAACACAATGTTATTAATTTAATAGTACAGTAATACAGTTATCAGGACATGAAGTCAGTTTCTAGACCAGTGTGAAATATGGAAGGAAAATTTGCCATGTGTTGCCTATATGTTTTTCCCATACCTCATAGAGGTGAATTTCGATGCCACTGAGTTCAAACAAAATTAACATAAAAGAAAAGAAAAAAAATCTGCACTCAAAGACAGTATTAGTTGACGACTTTGACATCATAAGTCAAGCAGCAGTGGACAATACTGTTAAAGCTATTTTTAGGCATGCATACTATGGTCACTGTAGTATGTACAGTATATTGTGCTTGTTAAAAATAAAATAAATAAATTCCTTGCATCCAACCAGCTGAATATATACAGTATACACACACACACACACTATAAACACTATTAATAATATATAATACTATAAAACCCATGCATGTGCATTCTTTAGCTGTACAAATGTATAGAGCCATTACCAATTATTCACCTGAAATAATGTAGCAGTTTATTTGTTAAACAGATAGGAATGTGTAACATACAGTACATGACTGTAAACTAGTCAATTGTGTACTGATGTAAAAAAAGGGGGGTGATAATCTTCTTCTTACAACTCTAATTCCTCTATAATACTTTGGGGTTTGCAGATTAGTTTCTTTTTTATGCACATTGGGGATGAAAGATAATTACAAACACAATCTCTTTTTAAGACAGAAAATTAGGGGGGTTTTATTTGCTTATATATTTGATACATTATTTAAAAGGCTAAAGAAGACATGCTAACATTTCTGGTAAGTGAATATAGTAACAACTGCTGGAAGCAAATGATTAGAAAAGTTTTTCACAACAGGACGCATTAAAAATAGCCTACTCCCTGTCCAGTGCTCTTAACATAGAACCTGGGATTGGATTGGATTGGATTAAAAAAAGCAATTATCTGGGAGTCATCTGACCAGTTTTTTTGTGGTTATCATCTCTCACAACACTTTAGGAACAACAGATATTGATCTGTCTGTAACTAGAAGTCACACTACTGACTGACACATCAGAATCCAAGACTGTCAGAGTCATTTCTTATTTATTTTCACATGTTAGTGCTACAATCTAAACAGCTCTTTATATAGCTTTGAAGCTTTTAAATTGATCAAATCAATGTATAATTTACAATCAAAATCTGTAAAATGATATTTCCAGAATTTCATTGCCCCTTCCAACCATAGCTGCCAAATTTCTTTGGTAAAAATTATTTTATTTATATTATTATTTTTTTATGAAAAATATTTTTGCAGTGTAGGGTATATTTAGGTGGTGGGAACAGCCAGTGATCCAGAAAAATAACTATGTATTCATGATTCTCATGTAAATCTTTCAATAATTTTCCAAGTTTCTCAGACGCTCTTCTGAGTGACCACAGCACTTGTTGTCTTGCCATAACACAGTATGTGCAGCACTTCACAAATATCACAGTTCAGCTCAACTCAATTAAAACGAAGGCCACAGAATGTCACACAATACTTTACCACTGTACTAAACACACAGATGTGAGGGGTCACGAAAGCATGCCACCAGTGGGCTTGGCCTTCAAAGGGGTCACATCTGGCCTTCAAACGGTACGTGAAAACAAACTGAACTGCGGTTGGTCACTTTTCTTGTTGATCTTTCTGTCGAAATGGCCTGAAGTCAAAATATTGTAGGTCAAAAATTCAGCTATGCGAGAGTAGGAGGCATCAGTACAACAGTGTAGTGTTTAAAAAATACTCAAGATGAATCAAGTCCAAATTTCAATCAGGACCTATGGGTGGGACTTCACAAAGGAAGAAGAACATAACTTCTGCCCTGTCTAATTTCCTGTTTTTGTAATATCTTTATATATAACGATCTGCTCCGTGTAACAGTACACAATACTGGAGCTCAGAGTTCCACATCATTACCGACCGTCCCTTGGCATCAAAACATCATCTCTGATACACCAAACAATCTAGCAATTTCTACAGCCTTGACACCGTTCAGTGAGCAGTTTTGTTCAGTGGCTAGGGACATGATGTCTCCTCCAAAAAATTTAGATAATTGATAGAACAAAAATAAAACCAGGAAATAATACAAAAAAAGACTGTGTATATCATTCCATTTTGTGAGGTAAGACTGTCCAACGGTGATTTTATGTGTTCATATGTAGTTTACATAAAATGTGTTTTTGCCTGTAAATTCTGCTCTGTACCTCACACAACACTATTACACAGTTGTAGAGAAGACTGTG
The DNA here is from genome assembly GCA_032275025.1 of Enteromius treurensis. Classification (NCBI taxonomy): domain Eukaryota; kingdom Metazoa; phylum Chordata; class Actinopteri; order Cypriniformes; family Cyprinidae; genus Enteromius; species Enteromius treurensis. The sequence goes on from JAUCMU010000024.1 coordinate 2,486,117, forward strand.
AATGCAACAAATTGTCATTTTGACTACCTTGTTACTGCTTTTTGATATTATAAATTCTGTCTGTTACATTGCTCTTTATACAATGTAAAAAAAATCCTGTAAAAATGTATGGTAAAAAACTGGCAGTTGTGGTTTCCGGAATATGGCTGTAGAAAGGTTTTACAGTTTTATGTTTAATTTACAGTTAAATCCATAATTTCATTAACTGATAAAATGTCAATATACCAACCTATTAAAGTACTGATGTCGAATACTGGAAATGTCAGTTTATAGTTTTTCCGTGTAATTTTTACAGGATTTTACCATTTAACTGTAGCATTTTCACAGCCCACATTTTTTTTACAGCGTATAGTTAGATTTATAGGTAGGTGTTGGATTAGGGAATCCAAATTAAAAAGGAAAATCAATTTAATGCTATAATAATGCTATAATTAATGCTATAACTAAAACTAGCATTGCACCTTTTCTGCATTACTGTATGTGTTATATTCACCAAGTTCTGGCATGACACTTCATCAATCAGCATTTTTCAACCTGACTGTCGTTGCATATACATACAGCCAATGAACTAAGTGCTTTAGATTCAAATGGCTGGTTATTATTAGCAAAACTTTCAGAATTTCTTTGAAACCCTCCAACTTCCCCAGCTCCACTTGTACATCTGCTATAGAGTTTTTATATATATGTACAGCAGCAGTACTACATGTCTTAAATACTAACAGCGGCATGCAAGCATATGTATTGGCACTAGCAAGTGTCTACACTTTCTTTGTAGCAGCAGCATAAATCTACAGCAGTAACCGTAACAGTAACGGCAGCAGTTGTAGCAGTTCGATTCTGCCAAATCCAATAACATTATTTCCATTACCATGCTAAAATTCTCTGAGAGTTGTCATGATGCAAATTATTTTAACTTTTCATAAAAATGGTAGGCTATAGTTTATGTTTGGGGTAGGGTTAAGGGATCTAAAATCTGTAAATGGTAAAAATGTTACTAAAAAACATGTTTATCATATGAATGTTACGTGTTCTGTTTTGTTTCGGTTTTTATGTCTCCCCGTTTTGGTTTCGTTTTGTCCTCCCTTGTGTTTTATGCTCTTATTTGGTAGGTCCTGTGTTTCTGTGATTATTATTTAATTAGACTCCTTCTGTGTGTTCCACCTGTTTTGAGTTTAGTTCATTATGTCCTTGTGCATTCATCCCCTGTCTATTTGAGTTTGTCTTTGTCAGTGATTTCATTTTGTAATGCCTTATGTGAGTTGGACATTAAAACTAAGTTCTTCATCTACGCCTTTGTGCAAGTTTATTACTTCAACAACCACTGCGCATAACAATAAATTATTGATCACAATTTATATTAGGAGGATTCAACTACCAAGTACAGTATACTTAATCCCTAAATTAAACACCCTTTAACCAATACAACCAAACCTGTCCCTAACCTTACCCATATATATATATATCGAAATCTACAAAATAAAAATAAAAATGTGTAAAGGTTATATACTAATACCAACATATATATAAAAAGAAAAGACTGGCTGCTAAAGGATTCAAACAGCAATGGTGGCCTTATCCCAGATGGCACACTTCATGTGTACAGTACTTGTGGTCTTGTGGACTTATAATGGTCACCATGTGCATGTCCACAAGACCACAGGGTGTCCCATTTGTTATTTTAGCTTTCAGAAGGGTACTCGTGACGAGTCGTGAGCACCCCCTTTGTGACTGCCTTATGCCTTTGGCCCTTCAGTCAAATCGTCATTATGTCACAAAAGTGAGGAAGATTGCGAGGGATTAGTGTGTCATTACGAACAGAGCCAGTTTTTTAGCCTCACTTAAACACAACAACCCACTACAAAGCCCTTTGAGCATCTGATTCCCCATAAGACATTTGTTTGAGCATATGGTTCAGTCAAATCGTCAATTTGAGAATCTGATTCATCACTTTAGTTGTCATCATCGGGCTTCTGCCTATAACAAAATTGCATATAAAATCATAAATTGTACTTGTGTTTCTACAATGAAGATATCAAACTTCTTACATTCATAACAAAGATCTGCACACAAACACAAAGTCTCCTTAAATAGCAGTATCTCTGTCCTGCTTCTGTCAGTGGCTATTTTTAGGAATGAAATTCTGATCTGGGCGCAAGTGGCTGTCAAAGTGAGTTGGTCGTGCCAGTTTGAGAGCTCAGCGATCGATCAACACCAATCTGTGAGGAATTTGAGCACGGGAAACATGCATAAACTCTTCCTCTCGGGCTGCCGCGCGGACGTGAATGAGAAAACGAGAAGACGTGGACAGACAGGGTAAATGGGGATGAATGGATGGTGTGCGGCTGCTGTGGGCCTCGGCGGACATTACAGTTAAAGCGTGTCACCGCTGACAGCGTCTCTGAGATAGAATGAGCTCAGGAAAAAAGTTACCTCATTCAGGACGGTCATTAAGAGCTGTCATAGAGATATATGAGGTAGGTGGAGAAAGGGAATGAAGAAGGGAAGAGATGGAGGGGAGGAGGAGGTTTGGAGGATGTTGACCGGGATACTAACAGCACCCTGATAAGCATCATGTATTCAGTCAAACTATATATAAAGCAATTGGCTTTATTTATTACAGCTTTCTGGGTTTGGAATGGTCAGTAGAGTACATTAGTGTCCACCCACTTTTCAGATGGGTTCTGGAGGTATTTTCTTCCATTCATTTTTCCCATAGGGATTAAAAAGAGATGCTGTAAGAAGCATCTATGAGGAGAATCACAACATTACCAACTTAATACAACATTAAACTGGTTTGACTGACTTTCTGTACTGCATCAGGGGTAATGTAATTTTTCACCATTCATTTCCCTATTAAACATGGTTTGTTTTAAATATACGTTGGATTGATGTGAACATGAATTCAACAAAATCATATGCAACTAATAAACAACCTTGGAACTCGCAACAGGTCTGTCTTTAAAGGTGCAGTGTGTGAAATTTAGGAATTTATTGGCAGAAATGCAATATAACATGCAAAACTATGTTTTCAGAGGTGTCTAAAGACCTTACATAATGAGCCGTTGTGATTTTATAACCTTAGAACGAGCAATTCATATCTATATACATCTCGGGTCAGCTAACAGGGAAATCGCCATTTTCTTTATTAGCCTTAAACGGACAAACTTCTACAAAGTGTGCTTCCTCAGTGGGTTGTTCTACTACTTCCTTGGTGTTTTAAGAGGCCGCTTATGTCGTCACCACGTTGAAATGTGCGCGAAGAAGTAGTTGTGGTAGTATTAGCAAGCAAGTCAGTAATGTTTTTCTGGTGGAAGTAAGAGGATTGTTAAAAATGCAGGATCATGCGTATTATGCACAAGAAGAACCGGCAGAGCATCAGTCTCCATCTGTAAAAAGAAGAAAACTTGATGTAGACAGACGACGGCAGACATCCTGGATAAATATTGGTTTGGCTTTAAGTTGAACAGATTTTTCACATATTTTTACTGGTTTATGCTGTTTAAACTCCTGTGCGTCGTAATGTAACGGCTGAGCCCAGAAACATTTATTGTTCTGTGGTTGCTCTTCTTAACCTCAAGAGACTGTGTGTGTCACATTTGTCTCCTTGAAACATTAGCAATCATAGTGAAAACTGTTGTTTGATAGCTTTAGTTGCAAGATGGACATAACCGCGGAGACAAGAATCGTTTTTTTTCCTTGTCAGTGATGAAAAATATACAATTGGATAGTAATTTAATGTAACAGGACTGAGAAATGTGGTTAAACTAATTGCATCACCACTTGTAGAGACGCTACACATGCTAAACATATATAAATCGTGAGCATCAGGGGGCCGCTAGTGATGTGCATGGCATTAAAACCGATTTCGTACTGTATGCACAATCGCATTTCACTTTTCATTATGATGTTTCACTGTAGACTTCGTCCGATGCCTATTTTTGTCCTGTGTCAGCTTCCGTAGCTTCTGTATGCATTTCGGAAGGGGCGTGGTGAGCAGGGGCGTTTGTTGAAATTTGAATCCTAACTGCTAGATGCCGCTAAAAATGACACAATGCACCTTTAATAATTCACGTTAGTTATTGTAAAAAATCAGGCTCCCAGTGGAGATTTTACTACCTCAACCTTTTGTCTTTTGTGTTTATCTGATTTGTATTTTAGCTGTTGTTCAAAGGCAAAGGTTTGGGGTTGTGCTACTTCTATGTCTCGCTCCACAGTCACTCTGCAGTCACTTCACTTCACTTTCTTTTCATTTTTAGTATCATTTTAGCAATCATGCTGTTGACTGAAAGAGCTATAATGCTATTACGAGTGAACAAGGCTGAAGTATGATTGCAATTTGTGTTCATGCAGATCAATGCACAATTAGTTAAGTAACTTACATTTTAGACATACTATTGCTAGTTAGTCCTCCAATGAAAATGATTTTAAACAGTCTCTGAGCAACACAAAAGTGTTTGGACCCTGAGTGAATCAGTGTTGTTGAATGAATTGTTAAAGTTAAGGAATCAAATTATTTATCTCTAGTCACGTAGTGAATGTTTTGCAAATAACATAATTTCGAGAGGATCGCTGGACAGATTAATCATGCACGGCTGGCATCTCATTATCTAATCAATTTCCTCGTCAATCCGTACCCAATCATATTCATTCCTCCTCATTACGCGCAGTGGGGGGATCAGACGGAGACCGTGCCGAACGCCAAACTCTTGCCCTTGCTAGGGTTCAAACCATTAGGGCTTAGAGTCGGCCGTTCTCCCGGCTCGCTCCCCAGACAGCACGCCAAATTCGCTATTTTTTCTATTAATGAGGAAGCGTGAACTCTTGAAATGTGAGTAATGCCACCTACTGGTGTACCAATGTAAAATAAATAACCTACAGAACAAATCACATAAGAAATAGCCAAATAGACTCTTCACATGATGTGATGACGCATCACATTTGAACAGATTTTTCACATATTATTACTGGTTTATGCTGTTAACACTCCTGTGCGTCGTAATGTAACGGCTGAGCCCAGAAACATTTATTGTTCAGTGGTTGCTCTTCTTAACTTCAAGAGACTGTGTGTGTCACATTTGTCTCCTTGAATTTATGGATTTTTTTTCTGCATTTAGTGTCTTCCAAATGCTTGACTTGGTTCACACTTTATAAAATTATTAAGAAACTTAAGAAGAGATAGTACTGAATAGGACAATCACCTTAATTGACACTTATACTGAATTCTCATATAATTTTTTGTATTGTTAATTCAAAAGCATAACCTTTCATTAATGAACGATTATTATTAAGAAAATATTAATAAGAGCACCTTTACTCATGATAAATTCACAGGCCCGGTTTCACAGACAGGGTTTAGCCTAGGCCAGGATTATGCCATAGTTCAATTAGGACATTTAGGTAATTTTTTTACACATGCCTCAGAAAAAAGCATTACTGGGGTGCACTTTAAGATAAAACAATGTCACTGACATGATTTAAGGTCACTCAGTGCAAGTTTCCTTCACATGAAACTGCTCAGATTTACATTTTAGTCTAATCCTTGTCTGTGAAACTGGGGGACAATGTTTAATCATATTTCAGAAGCAAAACTATCTGTTAAAAACCAATACATTATATGCAAATGTCAAGAAAAAGCTTTCATACTTTGCCATTCTGAGCTTTCAAATCATTCAAAGACTCCGTGGATGCAAATGAGACTGTGCTTGGAATGGCATTTTCAGGATTAATCATAATACCCATTTATTAAGCTTATGCCTAAATACCTGCAACAGTGTCTAGACAATAACAGTCAAGTCGAACATAAGAAAAGTTACAGGTCATTAGCGAGGCTCCAAATTAATGAGGGGAAATCTCATTTTACTCTTATCCTAATCAGAGCGCCTGCCATGGGAACATACTAAGCACACGCTCCATGTCTGCCTCCGAGGGCATTAGCATTACCCTCCACCGCTACGTCTCTCTCTCTTTTTATTTGCACTCATCTCTTTCCCCTAGCTTTCCGTCTCCCTTGTTCCAGCACAGCTCCCCAGTTCTAATTGAAGTAGTTAATTAACTGAAAAAACACATTAACACCTTTCCAGGCCATTAGGAGATGTGAAAGAGGGTGTGTGAGGGAGCGTGCCGAAACACTCGCCCGAAGAGCATCATTTTCCGCTCCCTCCCTCTCTCTCTTCTGCTCTCTCGTCCCCTCGCTGTCACCGTGGAGACCGCTGAAGGGATGGGGGGCGGCCACAGGTGTGCAGGTGCGAAGTTGAACTCAGTCACTCAGACGCTGTTAATTTGTTTTTGTCTCATCAAAGCAGCTCCGAGTCTGGGGAGGACAGAAAAATACTTATTGTCCACAATAAAAAGAAGCGTAATTTGAAATGTGTTTTATGTGGCATTTAATGGTAGCCGTTGCAAAAATACAGATGTGGAATAACTAATTTATTTCAGGAAATGATGGTACTAATACATCTCTGAGAAAATAAACAGCAACTGACTAAGACAACGAACGACTGAAAAAAAAAGATATACATCAGATTTATTCATTTATAGTGATGCTGACCTCAAATGCTGTTACACACATCTCTCAATACTACCACAGCAGAATAACAAGCAGTAGGGAAAATCACAAATAATATCTCTCTATATACATTTACATACATTTCCAACAAATGCTACTGGAAAACATGCCTATTATATAATTCACTGCAGTTTAGGTGAAAACAGATGCATTAAAAACTGAACTGAATCTTAGTCCCTTTCACACAAATTATGATTGCTTGCTTATTTTATGTACTGTAGCACCTCAATATGACCTAAAATACTTATTTAAAATGAAATTCACATTATATAACTAGCTCAGTTTGGCTTTTCTTACATAACCTAGAAAACTTGCTCAGTAGCTCACCTGGTACAGCATTGCACTTACGATGTGGAGCGCTCAGACATGATTCCAGTGAAAGACGAGTCAAAGCAATCAGGTTTAGTGTTGGTGGTACATTATTTTCAAATGCACCATCAACCTTTTTACATCAGATATTTCATTTCCGAACTGCCGTATGATGTACAACCACCAAAGTAATAAAGCAAAACCAAAGAGTCTTGAACTGTGCTCATAGTCCCAGTGCTGTGATCCCATAGTCTTCAATCGAAAGATCTCAGGATGATCACAAACATTTGGAACCCTGTTTCCGCCACTGAATAAAAAAATAAAAAAGGGTAATTGCAACTTTTTCCTCACAATTCTTTGTTTGTTTTTTTGTTCTTTTCTCGCAAGTGTTCTCAGATTTATTTGGGAGAATTGCCAGTTATAAAGTCAGAATTGACTCTGAACGATGTGAACATTTGTCATTTTAACATCGGTTGACCTGATCTTGAAAAATATGAGTGTGTATATACGTCTTTCCGCATTGAAACAAGTATCATGTGCTGTTTGGGACACAAAAGTGTTTTTAATGTTGGAATTTATTTAAAAATTCCCACATTTTAAAGCTGAGACTTTGTTTCATATCTAAAATGGCCTACCCAATATAAATATTACACCACATTATTTAACTGGATACAAGATGCAGAACATCCATGCAGCTTTTTTTTTTTTTTTTCAAAAGAAGAAAGAAACTAAATGGTGACCAGGCTGTCAAGCTCCTCATCTGACAGCATCATAAAATGATCATAAAAATAGACTCATGCACTACATAACTTTGTGTGAGGAGCAGACTGAGATTTAAGTCATCTCTCAAGTTTTATTCACGTTTGTGTATATTAAAAATGCAAGGATTAATGTTTGGTTTTCACATTTTATAACCAGTCATGATGCACCATATCCGATTATGCACATATTTAAATAGCACAAATTTTCTTTCCGTTTCTCTGACTTCAGAAGACTTGTAATGTAATGAGTCAAGTAGACTACTATTGCAGTTCTTTTATGGTGCTTTCTTTGGTTATTTTTTGAGTTTGACAGCCTCTGGTTACCTTCCACCTTTACTATATGTAAAAGAGCTGTTTGAACCTCCTGCCAAACATCTGTTTGCGTTTTGAAGTAATAAAATCATACGGCTATGTAGTGACACAAAGGTGAATAAATGACAACAATAATTTTCATTTTTTGGTCTCCTTACAGCTTCGGTAGAATGAAGTCGCAATAAAATGTTCCTCTGGGAAGACCACTGAGCCCTGCAGCTGCATGAAAGGAGGTAGGATCTTGACAGAGATAGAGACAGTTGCTGGTTGTCAGAAAAAGATAGAGGAAGCAAACACACACACATTCAGACTTAGAACTGTCGGCTACTGTTAATGGCAGAGATAAAGAGACAGATTCTCATCAGCACGGCATCCATAAATGGACCGGGGCAGAGAGCACGGTAGCATTAGAATGCACTGCTTGTTTGGTGCGCAGCCCAGTACCAGCTCACCAGTGGAACCGATGGGCAGTGACATCCTCACATCCACACACAGTCATTCACTTATCAACCCCCTCCTCGTTCTCCCCTCGGCCTCGGCTTAAACAGACCAGCTTTTCTCACAACCTTCACACAATGGCCTGAGTGTACCAAACCCAGCGGAGAGACTCGGAGTGTGTGTGAAACAGAAAGACATAAATGCAGATTTGGGTGCGCGTCTTGCAAACAAAACAAAGAAAGGCCTTTCACTTCGTTCCTGGCCTCTTTGAAATGCCTGGCATGATTCGGATGAGTCTTTTCTCATTTTACGTGGCCAAATACACATTGTAAACCTCTGCACCTTCTTGTCATGGGGGTATTCCCATAAGAATAATCAATAATAGGAATCATTTTCTCCTACACTAGATTACACTGAGAGCAGCTTTTTCCTTCATTTCTAAGAGACCAGTACTTTCGCGTTTCACCAAAAATGGATCTCAGTCATGAAATATCGCAAACTTTTGTCTGGATGCCAAAATTATATCTGAAATACCCTGTATGGCAAACATAATCAAATAATAATAATATAAATATCTTAATATGAAATTCATTTCTAAAAATATTTTCAAAAATGCCAAAATCTTTTCTAATACATTTAGAGGCATGGCCAAATATATTGGAAAATATGATCAAAGAAGGCTGCGGAAATTAATCTGCATTGTTAATCCTTTTGATCTTTTATTAAAAAAAATAAAAAAATCGAAGCTTTCGTTCAGTAATAAGAATGTAAAATTTGGGGGTTGTATCAATATTAATTTTTTTTTTTTTCTCAAATACATGTTGGACTCAATTATTGGCAACCCTATAAATTCTAAGTGATATATCTCTGAAGTATATTCCCATTCATATTTACAATTTGAGCACTCTAAGGGGATTATGAATATGAAATTATCCAGCCACAATAATAAATTTAAAAAAAACAAAGAATATTAGAGTTTGAGTGACCAAAGACTCTCCAAGGACTACAGCTGGTGAACTGCTGAAAATAGTTGAATCTCGGTGGCAGAAACCCTTAAAAATGGTCAAACAACACCAACGTCACATGTTGTTCAGGAGGGTTTCAAGAAAAAAAAAAAAAAAACACCTGCATATTCAGTTATCAGACATGACTGGAACTTCAAGTGGGACTGGCTACTATGGTCAGAAACAAAAAAAACAAAAAGAGCTTTTTATCAGCAAACACTCAAGATAGGATGGCATTGTGGATTCTATCAAATCTTATAATGGGCCATGTTTGGATCTTCCAACCGTACAATAATCCAAACACAAACCTCAATAACAACACAAAAATGGGTCACTGAGCACAAAACCAAGCTTCTGCTGGCCATTCCAGTCCTCTGACCTGAACCCTGTAGTGAGGTGAACTGAAGAGAAGAAGCACCAACATGGAGCTGGGAATCTAAAGGGCCTGGAGTGTTTCTGGATGAAGGAATGGTCTCTGATCTCGTCAGGTGTTTCCTAACCTCATCAGGCAGTATAGGAGAACATTTAAAGCTGTTAAACTAGAAAATGGAGGTTTCAGAAAGTATTGAATAAAAGGGTGCTGTTTATTGTGGCCAATTGTGATTTTTTTTAAGGATAATTTTCACAGCCTCCTTTAATCATATTACAAAGTGTGGCAATATTTTTGGCCATGACTATATGTAAATATTTCCTTCCGAATATATCTTTGTGCAATAAATAGATAATAAAATAAATAAATACAAATGAAAGCATTACAAATATGTTTTTCTCTCCATATATTTAATTCTTAAAAAATATATTCTCGTCACATTTTTGTTGACTAGGCTTATTTGAGTAAGAAACAAATAAATGTAGGCTTGATATAAGTAGCTTCATTTGCATATATTTTCTTGCTCCTGAAACACATTTTGATTAATATCTGTGTTATGTGCATGCAGGAATGGAGATTGTGGGAGACGCAGAGATTTCCAAAAATACACTGATAAACTAGGAAGACTAATGAACTAATGATAACATAACGGACTTCAAAATAAGGGCATACACGTGGGGAATCAAAATGAAACCAAAAACTGGAAGACATGAAAACGAAACTAAAACAGACACAAACATAACAGTAAGTATATATTTACATTATATTTTGGCCAAGAATTCCATTGATTTTATGTTTATATACTTTTTTCAGTTACCTGATTTGATTCTTTTTTATTTCTTCTATTTTAGGACTAATAAAAAAATATTTGAAATGTACATTAAAAATAGCTGAGAACTCTAATATGATTTATAAAATAGCAGCATCTGAGCAATAATGTTTTTTTTCTTCTTCTTCTTCTTCCTTTCAGCTACAATATTACTGCTCCTTTTTCTCATTTTCTTTTTCTTACATATATCTCCTGTGGCATTTTAGGAGAGATTTCAGCAATGTCTAAAACTTGCTTAGATTTGCCAGCCTTTGAATTAAAGGTCAGAGATTTCATATTCAAAAATATCTCATCAAATTTTCTTTCAAAAAAAAAAAAAAGTTAATATGAGAGTCTAAGCTGATACTTTCTTTTATGAATGGAATCAGCTTTTTCAGTACCTTTAAACATCACATCTAAACAACAAAAAAACACTGTTTTGTTTGATTGATGGCTTTATTTTTCATTCAGCCAATTAGTCAGCTCTTTACTTACCAAGCAGATCTTGGCCACAATAGGCAGCAAAGTGGACCAGACTACATGCCGATAGTCGAAATTCGCCTACCACATTCTTTGATACAATCTGAGCAAGTATCTTCCCAGCAGGCACTTTGAGGGGTCAGCATAGTCTTATGTGGGGGGACGGGGCACTAATGCAATGGTATCACCCACTACAGCGAGCGCATGACTTTCATGCCGTGGGGTGGGCATTGTTCTCTCATTCACCGTACAATGGCAATTTTTCAGATGCCCAAACAATCCCAAAGGAAGAGATCAGAACAGAGCTCGGACTGTGCTGCTGAATAAGCTGAGCATGCTCATGAGACTAAACAATGTCGTAACAAAGAGAAGGGGGCTTCCTACCTCTTTTGTCTCCTGCTTTGTATTCCTCTCTTCCACTTCGGCATTCCAAAATGTGGATTTCCACAAGCCAGATGAGAATGTTCTGTTTAATTTACAATCATCCAGTCTCTCTCTTTCTGACATGATAGAAACCCCCTCCTCAATTTCCCACTTTTAGGAGTCTAATTCCACAGACACACAGCATGTGTAGCATCCCGATCGTTACACAAACCTTTAAAACGGTTACTCTGTGTTTTGCACAGCCGGGGCTTCAGGCCCATTTAAAGAAAACAGGGAAATCAATATTTCTTATTAGGATTCCCTGCTGATGTGCCTGAGGCGCTCTGTTCTTTCAACTTTTCCTTTCTCTTTTCTATTCCCTTGCTCACTCTTTTTTCCCCACTGCTATTTTTCTCTTGTGTCAGTGATAGAAATATTTATGTATCTTTGCATAATTTTTATTTGAATGCTTACCAAATATTGACACAGAAAGAGTTGTTCATGGATTCCAGGGTTAGACTCGTGTCTGCCAAAGCTATGGATATAGTGTCATCAGTCTGTATTTGAAGCAATGTCATGTGGTTGAATACAAACCTTCCATTTTAAATAAAATCCGACTTGCTTCAGGTCTTCCTCATTTCGATTCCCATCATGTTAAGTGTGCATAATTACGTCCAGAAAGCCATAAGTTGGCATCTCTCAATAAGACTAACAGAAACAAGACTTCTTATTCTGCTGTCATTATACTAGCACAGATTCACTGATGGCCTGCATAAGCCTTGACTTGCAGAAACATGAGTTCAATATGTTCTCAATAATGTTTGTCCTTGTATTTTTTTATATATATCTGTATAGTATTGCAACTGTCACATTTGACCTCAATGAGAAGCAAAGATGACGATAGCACAGTGGAGATGCGGTGGGAAATCAAAGGCCCAGGCTCTCCAGCAGAAAGAATGGCTGTATTCACACTAAGTACCTTTAAAGGGGAAGCAGTGGTGAGTTGTGACAGAGGCAGTGTCCATGCCAGGGATAATTGGCCTGTTTCTTTTGTTACCCTACAGGTCTCTCTCTGTACCTCCCTCTCTCTCTCTATTTACTTAGTAAAAGAAAACTGTTTACTGGCTACAGCGGAGGGGGCCGGTGGAAGACGATTTGGGGGGTTTCATTGTGATTGATTGAGAGGGCCATGGGAAAGGGCCATTGGGATAATATGCAAGTTTCACGGCCGTCCGTTTCAGTGCCTGCTTTTAAGGCCGAACTGATATAGAGGCTAGCCAGGAGTGGCCAGAAAAAGGCACTCAGGGATATTACTTTGACAGGAGATGAGGCAATCACACATAATGAAAAAACATCCACTGATTAACAAACTTATTTTATTATTCCTATTGCCTATTATGCCCAGGATGTAACTGAAGCCTATAAAGATCTACTTTTAGTCTCTAGGAATGTTTAATTAAAAATGAAATGTTTGAAACTCATTGACTGTATGTCTTAACTTCTCCATAAGGAGATCTTGAGCAAGAAATTCCACAATTTAGTCCTTCAGCCAATAATAGAGCCTACCATTCATTAGTAATTAAAAATGATTATATGTTTGAGTCTCTTAAGCTCACTAAGTCCGCATTTAATTGATCAGTAATAAAGTAAAGCAATAATATTGTGAACACTATTACAATTTAGAATAACTTTACTTATTCCTGTGATTTTATCACCTATACATACGAATCGATGCAGTTTCCAGTTGAAATGAACAATAGACGCAGTAGAACCAGCTGTTATTCATTTTCACACAAATGTAAGATTTGCAGGTAAATTTTTGATTAATAAAGGCTAATTTTCACACAATTAGTTGCAGAATGTTATATTATGACTTCAAAACATATTTAACATGCTGAACAATTTGAAGCCGAGTGTTGAATGTTGCCATGTATTAAACGCGCGTTTTAGCGCCACTCTCTAGACATTACCGTTTGAAACTGTGGCGAAACATGCAGTATGGTATGTAATTACAGGGTTGCAGAAATGAATGTAGAGGCATGTATTTCTAATGAGCCTGGGTTGTAATATCTGCTAAAATGTGCAAACTTTGTAATAGATTGGCATTAAAATCCTCGCTGCCCCTGTAGGTCTACACTGAGTGTAATACAAGATGGTAATTACTGATAGGCTCTCAGACTCCTGGGACAGAAGACACCTCAAGTCTCATTAGATCACTCACTGGCCCATCCTATCCTTTAGCTTCACTTCTCCACCTAATCCTTTCTTTCCTATCTTTACTCACCTCTGCTAAAGCAATTCTTTTCAATCCTCTCTTCATCTTTTAATCAATACGCTCATTCACCGTTTCAGATTTAACATGTTCCGAAGACTGAGGTACAACACATGAAGATAGTTTTATGATACTTAGTCTGTTTTGTATTCCCTGGACAAAAGAAAGTCTCATTCAAGAGTTGTTATTTTAAACCAATTATCTCTTTTGATCATATATTAGTATCTTTAAATGAGATGTTGTTCCTTCAGAATCAACAATCGAGTCCTTCACTCTATTGACGGTCTGCATAAGAGACTGACAGGTCATGGCTGATTGATTATTGATCGGCGGTCAGGATGATAGGCAGATCAATGAACCTATTGCTCTGAAGACAAGGTCATCAGGGATGAACAGAAGAGGGGGTTCACGTTTGAATCAAAAGAATCTGATCTCTGTTATCATTCCCGCCGCTTGCACCTCAAGAGTGCCGTCTGATTGTTGTGAATCCCCAGGATTTGAGAGGCTTTGAATGAGCTTCACCCACCTCACGCTCTACCTACAGCAGCAAAAGACCTGGACTGGAATTCATAGCTCACTGCCACTCAAGCTGAGAGGAAGGCTTGGCATTACGGGTTTGGCTTAAAGGTCAGTCTTTTTTTTTTCCTCATTAAAAAGTTTTACACTTACAGAAATGAGCAGAAGTCTCCAGTCATTCAGTAGCCTAAAATAAATGTTTTATTTGACTTTAAGAATTTGTTCAAATTGGTTACACTTTATTTCGATAGTACGGTGGCCTAGTGTCAGGTGCCGCGCTTCTGTGGCTCTCTCCGACCATCATCAGCGGGAACCTTCGCCAGAGTATTAACGTTCCTACCTGGACTCTATTACCCACATGATTTCCGTCACAGGTGTAGCTTGTTTTCTCCCCTTTATAAGCCCTGTGCTGTGTCCGAAATCGCTTACTTCCCTACTATATAGTACGTGAAAAACAGCATGCGAGGCGAGTAGTATGTCCAAATTCATGGCATTCGAAATTCAGTAGGCGAGAAGTACCCGGATGACCTACTGCTTCTGCCCGAATTCTGTAGTAAAGATACTATGAACACTTTCCTATCCCATGGCGAAAAGTGGAGACGCGGTTCATTTCAAGTGTAAGTACCTCAATAAAAAAAATGTTTATTGTGATTAAATTACACTTGTTTAACACAATCTAAATAAATGGATTACTTATTGAAAGTTTACATTGTTGCGCTGTTGTGACGACGCATGACACGTAACAACATCAATATGGCGAATATAGTACATCCAAATTCCATTCATACTATATAGAACATACTTTTTTAGCGGTCGGGTAGTACGTTCAATTTTAAATGTAATATCTACTTAAGCAGTATGCCATTTTTCAATTGGTTTAACGCAAAGTCTTGACTACCCTAGGTGTCATTCCCGAGCGTTATTTCCAGTGTTTATTGCCTTGTTGTGTATTATCTTTGACTGTTTAATTCATTACCGATTTCTGCTGCCTGCCCCGACCTTTCGCCTGTTTTCCCGACTACGATTGTTGCCTATTCTCTGACATTGCTGTTTGCTGTGGATTTTGGAAACCTGCCTGTTGACGTTTATGATTAAAAGCCTGCACATGGATCCGCAAGCCTCTGAGAGTTCAATTTTTTAATTCTTCTTGGAAGTAGTGCAGTTGAACAAAACCTGAAGAGGTACATTCTCAGAAATAAAGCTGTCCCTGGGGCAGTACCTACTCAAAAATTACATGTTTGTATCTATAGGGTGCACTTTGGTACCTTAAAGGTGCATATTAGTGCTTAAAGTATACATATTTGAACATAATAGGTACAAAAGTGAACCTTTTCAAAAGGCGCACCCCAGTGAAAGCTTTTGTACCTTTATTTCTGAGGGTGTAGGACCATGGGGATAGCTATAGAGCTATGGTTGTCTAGCTTTGCATTTATACCATTCAGTTAGTTTGCTTGGAGACTTCTTTGTTTCCTTTTGTATCAAGATCTACATTTTTGCACATTCTGGTTTCAGCTAAGTACTGTGTGTCTGTATTCCTCAGAATTTTGGCTAATCGAAATACTTCACAGAGATCCATCCATAACAAAATATTCATTGGTATCTGCACATATATCCATGCTTAGGTAATTGTGTGAGATTTTACAAAAATAACACTGCAAGAGTTTCATGAATTGCAAGCATTTCAGGCAGCTTGGGAAATGTTTTTAAAACACTTTGTTTTAAAGGACAAACCGACCTTCATATAATAAAGACATACTGTACTAAAAGCTTCAAAAGTTAAACCCATCAGCTAAGGAAGATTTTTTTTTCTTTTTTCCCATAAGTCTTTAATGTAGTCAAATGCAACGTGATTGAATTGTTGGGGGCATTCTGCAGCATAAATACCAAGAATGAAATATTACTGTCAGAACATTTTTTCCCGCTCTCGATAAGCCACTCTGGTGCAGGCAGCCAGAGGCAATGTGATTGTTCAAAGGCAGAAAAGACGACTCAGAGACCTCAGCCTGTCTCTAGAGAGAAGCATGACACAGTCTGTTTGAAAAACCAGACGAGGTTTAACCGATAGATAGACAAATCATAATGCGAATCCATTTCAATTGCAGGTCACAGAAGATCAAAGGCAGGCTTGCTTCATTCAGCGTCTCTTTGAAAAATACAACAACAACACATACGCATAGGGGTCGCAGAGTTTCTGCCCAATCAAAACGATGCTGGGCATGTGTGTGTGCATGCCTATTTTTCAGAAAGCACTGCACTGCTGATGGAAAGGGCTATTAACTAGCCCTGGGGAAACATGTTTACCTGCTGTCAGTGCTGCGGTATACATAGATCATTGTCATTTAAATGAGAAGCAACAACAATCAAACAGAAAAGGTAATTACATTTTACCTTTCTGAGAGATCGAATTGATTCGGTTAGCCAGGGAACATCAGACAGAATCAGAGCGCTTGCACAAGATTTGATGATGAAGATCGCTTTTAATGCGCTCTGGCAGCTGAATGAATTGGGAGCCGCGCAATATGGCTGCGGCCTAAACGGAGACGGAAAAACAAAAGTAAAAGGCCAAAACTCTTTTTAATCACAGCTGAGCTGGTGACCTATGCGCAATGACAAAAATGGCTCTTCATGCTGACAGCAGCACTGGGGAAGAATACCCAATATGAGCCCTGGAGACGGCATGTACTCAAACAAATGCCAGATACTTTTTAGGTATGCTGCGCTTCTTCTGAAACTGTGCCAGGGAAATAGAGCAGGTGTGTGTAAAATCATAATCAAAGTTCTGTGTTTAATTAGTGTGGCCATTGGTTCTCATCTGGTTTGGCATTAAGAACCTGGTTTTACACTGGATGTAAACTGGCGAACCTTTGCAATACCGAAGTTGTTTATCGAAAAAAGCTTTTATTTAAATGACGTCTTGAAGAGGAAAACCTGGCGATTTTGGGCTCTACTTACTGTGAAGAGCATTTGTTGCGAGTCTTCTGAAGGGTGCAGGGTCCCATCAGGGTCGGACAGACGTTGCATTTTGGTCAGTATTTGACGTCAATTTGACGTTGACTTAACATTAGATTTTGGTTACACAACCTAAAAACAACCTTGGGGGCAGTCGTGGCCTAATGGATAGGGAGTTGGGTTTGTAACGATTCCCAGGTCCGGCAGGGATTGTTGGTGGGGTTAGTGAATAACCAGCGCTGTCTCCACCTTCGATACCACGACT
>JAUCMU010000024.1:2507381-2522133 GCA_032275025.1 Enteromius treurensis
TATAATTTTGTAATGCAGATATATTCATGCATGTATGTATATGTACTTATTTATACATAATAATTATGCACAGTATACACACATATATTATGTAAACAAAAACATTTATTTTGGATGTGATTATTGGTGATTTATTCATTTGACTGCACTAAGATCACAGTTTTCACAACAACAACAAAAAAAAATCAGTTTCTAGTCTTTCTACTTCAAAATTTAATATTAAATTAATTCTCTTAATTTGATTTTATATTGCTTTGATCTTAATTTTTTTGTTTCTATGTTAAATTTAGGGGCATTTATATATATATATGATTATTTCACACAAAACAATAAATAGATGAAATAATTATAATGCATTTTGTGTCAAACTGTCATGAATTTGGTCTATGAACTTCCATTTGTTCACCACAAGATGTCATTGTCCATCATATTGACTTTCACTGATAAATTCACTCTCTGCTTGAGCTCACAAATCTCATTTACACTTTTCAGCACCTTTGCACCTTTATATATATATATATATATTTTTTTCTATTTATGTAGAGTGCCATTGGTTTTCAAAATGTCATGATTAGTGAATGACTGTTATTTTGATCAAATGACTTCAGATGACTTATAATATACTGTAGAGGCTTGATGTTTTGCCTAATTTTTATCCAATGCTGTTATATATGCATAAAAAAAAAAAAAGCTGAGATATTTTCCCTTAGATCTCCATATGTTGTATAAAGAGTAAATGATGACAGAATGATCATTTTCATGTTAACTATTCCTTTAAAGTTTGCACACACCTCCCTCTTTTTTCTTACTTTGAAGCAGGCAGCACGCGACATACCTCATCATCTGCACGCATCACCATCGCTGCTGAAATACGTCATCCGTCTGCAAAATTGTGATCCCATCGCCACCATCTCACGCTGAGACAGCCGGGTTTGAGCTGAGAGGTTTTGTGTGGAGAGGAATGCAGAATGGCACGGTTCACAGGATGTGATAACGCAAAAAGGCACAGGATGGAGAATGCAAACACTGAGTCCTGGGGCCACTTTGACTCGCCTTCCTCAAAAAACAGCACTGCCAGAATCAAAAGAGTAACACAGTGTTTAGAATTCATTTGAATGTGATCTTATTTTAAATGCTTTCCTCTCAAGAACTGTTCCATTCAGTGTCATCAACATTAGTCAATTACTGAAAAGGTTTTTCAATGCACATTTTTTATCTTATTTTCAACAGTTAATTGTACACATTACGCCATAGAAAAAAATTAGCATCTTCTTGAATAAAAAATAATTCAAAATAAATATGGAAATGAGGCTTATTGTGGCTGACATCATCATTACAATGTAAAAACACCATTTACTGTTTGAAGTTCCAGAAAAAAAGTGTAATGATTAGCCTGAAGGACCTGTACCAAACTCGTTTGGTACGAATATCCTACACCACACTATTTCACAGCTAAGGGTATAGTCAATATATGATTTAGGAAAATATAATGTAGTCTTATGGAAAACTATGTTAAAGGGTTAGTTCACCAAAAATGAAAATTATCTCCCAGGGGGTGGATACAGACTTCTGTAGTAAATCCATGTGTTTTTGTAAGATAAATATTTATATTTCAAGTTTAATAAACACTTTTCTCTCACTTCCGGTAGCTGTCATACGTAAAAGGCGTAGGATGCATGCATTGTGTCATTATTGACGAGCATGGAGAAAAAACAAAACAAAATGTCATTCATGAATTAAAAACACAAAATGAGGATATATAAAGAAAAAATGTACAGAAACATTTTCCAGAGGAACACGCGTGGCACATATGTCCTATGACATCCGCCCAGAATGCTTTCGCTTACCACAGTCAGCAGAAATCAGAGAAAGTGTTTATTACGTTTGAAATATGAATATTCACACTGTACAATAAAAGTGGACCCCTCTCCACCGCTCCAGCAAAAGACACAACCTATAAAAATAATAATAATCAGTATGGGTTTTTAAAGATAGAGAAAGTTCCAGCAATCATCTAAGGCTGATTAATCGTGTAAATCGTTCCATGTGTTTGATAATTGCGTAGTGTTTGTTATCAAATACACCATCTGACAAAAGCGTAGACGTGTTGCCGATGCTCGTGAGATATCTGGCACGTTAAATATCTGCATTGAGCTTCAATCTTCCATTAAAAAATAATAAAATAATAAATTTATCTACTTAAGTCAAAGAGACATTTTGTTTGCAGAGACCTGTAGATTGAAAAAGTGTCCTGTCAGGTCCCAAAGTCAGCCGTCAATCCATAAAATGACTTCATATAAAAGAGATACTTTTTTTTCCACTTCAGAGGATAGACAGAAAAGAACAGGAACAAAATAAATTGCTAAATAAAGAGCTTAACTCATGGCCAGAACGAGTCTATGCTGGAGGAGGAACCTACTGTCCCCATTCCTGACCTTCTAGTTGGCACATGTACATCTATCCTCGTGTGCCCTTAGTTATTTCATAGACATTAGAGTAGAGAAGTGTAACCGGGGATTATTTTCAGTGGCGGCTAGCCACCAACGCAGCACTGCCTATTATAGCTTCACTCCTCTATTTTTAATGTAACACAACAAATGATGTCTGCAGAACTTCTGCTGCTACAGCCACATAATGTTCTTACATTATAACACTCATTTCCAACGTGTGATGGCAGAAAAACTATAACGTGGAACCCTCAATACCTTAGAGAAAAAAATAATAATTCAAATGTGACGCAGCAAAATATTTCCCCTGTGCTTTGTTCTGCACTCTAACATCTTTTTTTTTTTTCTTTTTTTCTTTTTGAGTAAGTTATTTCACATATTTGACCAGGCTTGGCTCTACAGGGGTCCCAGGATGGGTCTGGCCTACCTGATTATGAACTTAGCAACCCTGGGCCCACCTTAAAGGTGAGGAAATCAACATAGAGCAAAGCAACTCTGTTTTGTTCTAATGATTTTTGTTTTGCACAAAACTGTAAAATAAATTAAGGAATAATATGATACACCAGGCTCTTTCTTCATCTTTAAGTCATCATCATATTGCATTGCATTAAATCTCCATTTCCACAATCAGTGGTTTCAGAAACTGTTTAAGCATGTGCTGGTGTGTATATATATACTGTACATTTATAGATAATATTTTGGTCAAATTTTCTCATCGGTATGCATTGTCTTATCATCAGTGCAGTCAGCTTGGGACCAAATATTCTAACTATGTTATACATAATATTGCTAACCACCTTGGATGTTTGCCTGATTTTCTCAGTGACAAAAGCATTTTAGCATGTCCCCAAAAAAAATGTTCAAATCAATAATTACAACCGGCACAGTTTATTTTCAAATCAATAATTACAATTGGTTTTCGTGATCAGAGAAGAATAACAATCTAGCCACAATAAAAGAAGAGTAAACTGCACATATTCATTGCTGTTCTGTGAAGATCAAGATGATTTAGTTTAGGTTTTTTTTGTGTAAATTTTCTAATGTGAATGTGCACATATGACAACTTCCATGAGAGTTTTCTGAAAAATGTAGTAACATGGTCGCCCATCTGTCATCTGAACCATGTTGGTTCAAAAATATAGGACTGTTTATGTGCCATATACTGTAGGTGCTGATGTAAGGACTCCTACCAAATAATCAATTCATGCTTGCAATTAATATTAGAGAATTACAGTTAATTTACAAGAAACAGAAACCATTATTTTTTTAATGATGTTGACTAGTATGTAATTGGTGTACACTTTTATAAAGTAGGCTATACATGCGGTTCATTCAGCCAGCAGCTTTCTTCGAAGCCTAGTTTTACTGAGATGCTATTCTAACTAACATCTGGGGACTACTTTACAAAATTTTTCAATCCCCTCAGACACACACATTGACCCTAGAAGAGTTACCAAGTTGGGCACCAAGTAAAATGACTTGCCTTAAAGAGACCTTGACATGTCTCGCTGAATTCAAGTCACTTAACAGCAATGAAACATACAGTGTACATAGTTTGTAAGATGGCCATCCTTAGCTTACGCAGGGCCACTTTGGCTGGAAGGGTGCAAGACCCCTTCAAAGCATAGGGCCAGTTGCACCGCACAGAAGATGGCCCTGGTTTGTACTGTTTGTTGTTTTATATGCTTTTCAAAGAAGACTCTATACAACAGTGCTCCCCTGTACTCAAAACTACATACGTTGCACAGTGCAACAGAAACACCAGAGGCCCCACTTGCTCTCAAAAATGTTTTAATAACCAGCGCCAATAGCCTTGCGGTTAGTGCTCTGACAATACCGCTCAACTGCACTCATGGCGACTCAGGTCCAGTTTTGTGTAGTAATATTGTAGTAATATGCATGTTAAAAAGCAACTAAGTTAGAGGCCCTAAAATAAATTCTGACGACATCCTTCATACTTTTCTGGACCTTGTGAAAATTGTTTGGCAGTCAGTGGGACAGTCGCAAGCCTCCCGGTTTTAATCGAAAATATCATAACTTGTGTTCCACAGACGAAAGAAACTTTTATTACAGATTTAGGGGTAAATGATTAATGATAAAATTTTCATTTTGGGTTGGCGTAACCCTTAAGAACCTATTTTCGCTATTAACTAGCTGCTTATTAGCACTCATATTACTAGTTATATTTACTGTTAATTAGTACTTATAAAGCACATATTAATGACTTACTCTGCATGACTAGAATTAATTCAACTAACTATTATACTAACTATTAATAAGCAGCAAAATAGCAGTTTAATGCAATTTCATTGATAGTGAACATGTGCTCCCTATTCTAAAGTGTAACCTAAAGTACTGCATAGTTTGTTGTCTAGGACCGGCATTGCCCTGCAGTAAATAGTCAGCAATCAGCAGTATGCCAGTATTTCATTCCAAAAGTGTAACTTTAGCTAAATCGAAACACATTTTCCAGATTACTTGAATAGAATTTGTCTCCTCCTGTCTGTCACTTGTCTCACAAAAGCGAACATAACATTTTCCGGCTGAATTTAGAGTGATCTCCTATTGTATGAAAGTCGTACGCCTCTTGAAAACATGAAATTGGACAGGATCTCGTTTGATGTCCTGTCTGTTATTGAATCGCTGACCCTGTGGAAGTGAAGGTGCCAACTTCCAAGGAATGTAGCAGGCTGCCGTGTTTATTCAGATGAGGAAGCAGCTGTAATGGAAACTCTCCGCCGAGGATTGAAATAATTTGCAAGAGCTGAAAAGGTTTGACCTTCAAGATTTCTCCTCCTGCGCCAGACGTGATTTACGAAGCGGATGGCTGCCCACCGCAGCACGGTAACGTGTCTTCTGCCAGGGATTCCCCGGTGTATCAGCAGGGATGCTTGGCTCGGAGGAGACTTCTAAAGGATTCCAGGTAATCTGATCTCCGTCAGTGGAAACGTGACCCTGGGGAAGGTTGGGTCACTAGGGCAGGAGGAATTGTTTAGGTTCGAAGCGGGTAGAGACCCCCTATGCATGTGAATGTTTGTACACGCACACTGACTGTGTAAAACAGAGAAAATACACACTCACATGCTTTTGATAACACACACACACCTTAGGTGCTCGAGTGTCATCATCTGAAAGAAGATGTATTGAAAAATTGATATACGGCCGTAGTTTCAGCATCAGACCCTTGACCCACCATCATCATTGTTCTTTTGAAGCTTGCATCCATGCGCTTGACATGTCATTTTTTCCTGTCCTTGAAGCATCTTCACATTATATCTCAGCTGCAACATGAAGGGCCCAGAAGAAAATGAAGTGCATGCCTGTACGTTCCTGAATTTGACATTGCACATGAAAGGTTGGTTATATAGTATTGAGTCCCATTCCATGGAGAAGGCCTGTCTTGCCTACAGAAGATTGTTTGGTGTGGAAAGTTGCTGTTTCGGAGCTCTGGAGACTTTACTGAGCTCTTAGTTTGAGTATCAACTTCTCAGATACTCCTCAAAGAATTCAGTAAGAGACGTAAAATGGAAACAAATGAAATACAAAAAACGTGTACAGATGTAAAATTTATGTTTTCCACTATAGTTTGGATTAGTTTTTCTTTTTATATTTCTGATTTTATATTGTATATTGACCAGTTCTCAGTATTACCTATGCTTATTAGCACGCCTATTATTAAAATATTGGCTGTTTCTTAGTGCTTATAAAGCACATATTCTTCATGACCATATCCCTAATCCTACCCAATACCTAAACTTAATAACTTAATATCTTACTAACTATAAATAAAAATTGAGAAAAATAAGGAGTTTATTGAGGCAAAAGTCATAGTTTGTTGATGCCAATAATTGAACATAAAATTAAGTGACTATATTTTAACATATTTTGTTATAAGTAAAACTATAGCCAACACTCCAATCTTCAGTGTCACATAATTCTTCAATAATTATTTTAATATGCCGATTTGCGTGGTGATGTTACTGTCACTTTTGATCAATGTAATGCATCCTAGCTAAATAAAAGAGTTAATTTCTTCAAAACAAAACAAAGCAAAGCAAAACAAAACAAAACAAACAAAAAAAAAAAACCAAAACATTTTCTTATTTTTAAACACTAATTCATTTGAAAGGATTAAAGCACAAAACATAGAATTACTGTTTCTGGACAAGCTGTCACTGGTTACTGTGGTCTATCCTAAAAATTCCATATCGGCCTTTTTTTCCCTCACAATTTGCATTTTTCCCCCTTTGCAGAAGGCTGTGCCATTCTAGCCTCTGTTCTCTTAGCACTTGGATCACAGCATGCCGGAGGCAGCGAAAGGAGACTTCACGCATGGACAACTACCGGATTGAGACGCTTTCTCACAGGAGCGCATTCGTCATTGTAATTAGCCTTAATCATGGGGGGTGTGCTGCTTTCTGAAAGGGAGGGGAAAGGGGGCGTGTGAGACTCCCAATGTGTCAACAGTCGATTCACTGGCCGCTTCCATTTGAATATGAATCTCCACAGTCACCGAGCGAAAAACAAAGACTTCAGCGTTAAGATTCCGCTCGCTCTTTCGCTCCCCACCACGCCGCTGCAGAAGGCCTGAATCCTCGTCCCTTGAAAGACACATGGGAAACTCTGGGGCTCCGTGCGCTTTTGCCAAAAAGAAGGAGGCTCCGAAGCTCTGCCTTTCTGGCCTACACACATGCACAGTCCCCTACACACAGAGGGGAACCTCTCACAGTGAACATCCGCTCACAAAGCGCTTCTACATGTTTTGTCTTCAAATGACAAGCTGATGACACGTTCGGAAGGAAAGCCTGTCACATGTTTGAGGACTCATCCATGCGCGCATCTTAAAATGCTGTTTCTCATTGTCTGGAGAGTATTCAACAGGTCCACTGGGCCCATACAGGATATCGCTGCCGCAACATCTCCGCTCTCACTGAGCGATTCACCGCCACGCATTCCCAATCATAATTATTCACTGTTGAAATGATTAGAGTGTCTTGACAGACTCCAGTTCAAGCCAACAGTGATTAATGGGAGAACCCTGTGAGCCCTTATTTTAATAATTAATAGGATAACGTGATGATTGCAGCAAACTGCTTAATGTTATTACACTTGCAAATGACATTTTTGACGTGAAAGAAACCAAAGCCGTCATCGGTGTTTCTGTCCAAGTGAATCATGTTTTAAATGGGTATTGCATAATTCATAAAATCTGAGGAGAGAACACCTATGAATAATGGAAACTTTGCATATTAAAATTTATCGGCCCTTGGAGTCTATTTTTTGGGTTTAAAATTCTGGATTTTATGGCACAAAATTACTTCAATACATCCACAAAAGATCGAATCTACTCTAAAAAGTTCTTTGTAGAATGTTATGATTGACAGTAGATATAATGTATTGATCAAACTGAAGCCAAAATTATGACACTTTCTGGAGGTCAAATACTGGATAATGTTATTAATTCATGTGTTAATTTACATCTGAAGGAGATCTGACTTCATATATCCAAATAAAATTATAATTAGCTGATTGGGGGGAAAAGTGTAGATATCAGTTGATATTTTGCATCTAATGCAGTACGTTTAGACTGTAAGTGTCTAAATACTGTTTAGAGCCATTACATGATCAGGCATTCATTTTATTAAATAACAAAGATATGCCTTTTAAATTATTTGACTGTTCACATGACCACCACAACCACATGTTTGTGACCCCTTGGCAGCACCAGACTTAGGTCGCCATCTATTGGAGGGAGTGCTTTTGTACCCCAGTGGCCTGATTGCTATCCTCCAGACAAACCTCCTAAATGCTATGATTCCAAAAGTGGATACAAGACCTTCAAGATAACCTTGTGACAGAGCTGCTGGTGAGTTTTTCTATGAAATAAGATGCTTGGATCTCACAAAGAGCACAATATTTTAGTCCGAATCACAGTTATTTGGTGGTTAAAATTACATAGTGCAAGACTATAGAAAGAAAAGCATCTGCTCTTTGAATATTTATCATAATTGTGCCATTTGGGGCATCAGGAGAAAAGAAAGAGCAAAATGTGAAACCCACATTTGAAAATGAAAGCCTCTACAAAGAAGCAAAAAAAAAAACATGACGACTGCAGATATTCAGCATGTACTGTTTTAGGCGGACACCAACCTTTGAAGAAAATGACTTTGATCATAATATGAATTTAGAGATTGTAAAACAGTAATTAAAACAAAGCTAAAAAAATAATAATAATATGTGATACGTGGTCACTGAAAGATTGATTTAATGAAATTAAAGTCTTTAAATTATAAATTAATAATTTAATATGTTGGACTTACTATGGAAATGTATGTTTTTTATATTGTAAATAAATGGTTACACTTTATTTTAAGATATCCTTATTACAGTAATATTAATTACCCACATGTACTACTGTATATGGTAAGATTTAGGATTAGGGTTTTGCTTAGGGTTACTTGCATGTAATTATACATTTTTTGTTGTTTTTATAATCGTATGTACTTGTAATTTGGAAAATAATAATAATAATTTAGCAAAAAATGCATTTCTTATTTAAAAAACTACTGTACTTACTGTACCCTAACCATAACCATGATATATGTCTCTAACTCAATAGCAGCAAAATGTTCTGTAATACATAGTACTACTTGTGTAAGTACATAGTATTTACAGATATCTAATATAAAATGGGACAACATTGTTTAATGTATATTTATAAATGTAAATGAATACAAATGTGTCTGATTAGCATCAACAAATCAAGTACGTCTTGTTTTTTATATGTTAATCATATTAGCCTGTGGGTGAAATCCTTGCATAACCTTGTTTGAAGCCAAAGGATTAGAGGAAGAAAAATACATAGCGCCACATTTTAAAAGCTCATGCATTACTTTTATCAATAAACACCTCACGCCTGTAAAATAAAATCTATGTTATCTACCTCCAGAATGTGGGAATTATACCGTATCCCAGAGTGCCTTGCATGCTCTATCTGTCTGCCTCTTTTTTCCTGAGATTATTCCACTTTGGTATTATGATTTCACCTTTGCGCTGCCATTCAGCGATTATTGATGATGTCTCTGGCTATGCTGCGCATCCGGCCTTTGACCAGAGGACACATCTTGATTCATGCAGACAAATAAAAGCATCAGAGGCAACATATCGATTTTGTAGAGAGCGACCAGAACAGCCACGTCGGCAAGACCTTTATGCTTGTTTCCTTTTACTTTTCATGGAGGAAATAACGAATAGATTACACAAGATACCAAGAAGAAGTAGCTTGTTTTCATAAGAAAGAAGGCATGGCAAAGAAATAACTTATCAATAAATGAAATTATTAATTGGGCTGAAGAGAGGTGTGAATGAATCAATGTCTGGCTTTATGGTGACGTGTGACATTTAGATTTCATGCAAGAGGCAGAATGATGATTCTGTGACTGAATGCTGCATGTCCTCTCACACACTTAAAGGTTAGTTAACATCGCCAGGATGATTTCACTCCGTTATTGAGGGTTTATATTAAAGAGAACAGTTCACCAAAAAAACAATAATTAGCTTTGAACATACTCACCCTCAGACCATCCAAGATGTTGATGAGTTTGAACAGATTTGGAGATTTTTAACCAATGGATAGTCCAAACAACTGCTAAAAACATTAAGATCTTTTGACTTTAAAACATGGGTTCTGGCCAATAAAAGTCATGATTCCGCCAATAAAACAGTAAATCCACTGTTGTCCTCTCACATTAAAATCCACCAACATATTTGTTTAGAACTGTTTTGGACAGTTTTTGCTTGAAAGCGGTGTTTGTTCTGTGCATATTTTTGGAGCAAGCAATGTTATGAACAAAGGGCCCAACTGAAGAAGATAAGACACCGGAATGATTCATATATTTATTGCAACCATGCAACTTATGGATTATTTGGTTTGGGCTCTCATTTTTAAGGGGTATCTCCAAAATGCAGTTTCTTTTTCAGTGGAACACAGAATAAAAAATTATATATATTTGTTTAGGACTGTTTTGGACAGTTTTTGTTTGAAACAGGTGTTTGTTCTGTGTGTTTTTATGAACTATTATTAACACCAGAAGTTAAAAAAAGGACTGCAATGGATCCGTTGAGCAAGTGGAATCTCCAAAAGAAGGAACGAGCTCATCTACATCTTAAATTCTCTGCAAATTTTAGGTGAACAGTTTTTTTTAGGGCAGTAGAAAGGCATGTTACGTTAAAGGAGTCATTTGACTCAAAAGTGGAATTCCAACCCAAATGCAGTTTCTTTTTCGATGGAACACAAAATAAGTTATTTAGCTGCTCCTTTCCATACAGAAAAAGTAAATTGAGTCTGTTAAACCCCAAACAAAGTGCAAGAAACACGCTGTAAGTGCCATAAATATTGTTTCTATGACTCAGCCACTCTTTTCTAGGTCACTGAGGAGTCCCTCTTAATAAAAAAGAATGAATACAGCAGGAAACGGCACTCCATTTCAAATACCCTCAAGCATTATATTATCAACATAATTAATTTTATCTGTTGCAATGGTTCACTGCAGATGATCAATACATATTGATATAGAGACTTCAATTCAGTTACAGTCAGTGGTGTGTCATACTCTATATTGGGCTTTTACTGCGATAGAAACAATCCCATTACATTTATTCAGCTTATGTTTTTAGTTTTTTTAAGTTTTGGGTTGTAATTGTCAACCAAGGCTATAATAATTTGAACAAAACTGTAGTTTGACATATCATTACATTGTGCTCAAGGAACAATTATAATCCTTATCCATGTAGAAAACAGCTCTGCTTAACATTGCGTGTTAACCCCAATGCAAAGTATCCTTGTATATCATTATAATGTTTTTTACTGTCACTGTTGATGTATCCTTGCTGATTAAAATATTTCATTTTTCAATGAAACGTACTAATTCCAAACCCGAAGGCATAGTGCACAAGTCATTTGTTTTATTTTGTTGCCATATATTGAGATTAAATGTACCGTGGCACTTGTGGCATCTAATCATGTCATCATGTTAATTTGTTTGGATGAAGTATTCCTTTGAGTCTGTTTCAGAGAACAAATGAGAGGATCATCAGGTGAGATTTTGATAACCAGCAGGACTGAAGTGGGATAAAATGGTGCATGATTAAAACAGATAACAAATAAAGAGAGGAAAGCTGAAGCTGGATATATGAGGCTCATGTGCTTCTGTGGATTAAGGTTGTGCTGATGGAGGAAGGGGAGGTAAATGGTGAGTAAGGAACCCCTGCGGACAGGAGTGCACTACAGCTCCAGTCAATCTCAGTCTGTTCACCAGGAATAATTTGAGCTTGAATGTAAGATCAACTCCCTCCAGTACACACAATTTGCCTCATAGAGATGGAAAAGCTATTACACGGCTATAAAACACCATGAAACTTTATATTTTAAAGTTTAGCTCATATTTATGAGTGACATTTTTCATTCTATAGCAAAAAATAACAGCTTACGGGTTTAGAACAACATGATAGTGAGGAAATAATGACAGAACTTCCATTTAAGAAAAGAGCACTGCTGTTTTAAAGCGGTCAGCACATCATCCATTTAAACAGACATCAGTTGATTGCAGCCTGGATGCTGAATTGCCAAATTACATTTTGCCCTCTGCTGCTGAACGGAGGAATGTTTCTTAATGTCAGCTTTAATCATCTGACATGTTACGACACCTTAAAAGATGCAATTCAACATCAAATGTTTTATTGCCGACCTTCAAGATCTTTAATGCATTAATGAGAGTCAAAATGAAAAGATACGGAAATTAAATGTATAGAGTTTGCACTGGGATGACATTTACTGTACATCACAGCTGCTCGGCAGTGTATGCCAGACTGCACTTGCAATATTCCTCCTCCTTCAGACCAGGTGAAAACATAGTCATCAAAAAAGCATTTTGACTTTGTGAGGTCGTAATCATCCCAGGCTCACCTGACAGGAAATTACAGGAGGGTGAGTGTGAAGGTACTATAAATACTTCTTAACTCTCAGATGGTGGTTGATGGTTGATGAATTATTATTCTTACACCATTGCTGAAATAATGTTATGAGCATGCACTACAAGAAAAATGACATGATTTTTCATCTTGACACTGGTCTGGAAATTGTTCTAATTGGATGGATGGATGGATGGATGGATAGATAGAGTCCAGATAGTAGAGGTAGTAGTTACATAAAGTCTAACATTTACAGTAATTGTGTAGTTTTTGTCTGCTTATTTAGGCTAATGGTAATGAACTGGTTTAAGCTGGACCAGTGTAGGACCAGCACATGACCAGCTAATGACCAGCTTAAACCAGTATCCCAACCCCAGCTCCAAAGCCTACCTAACTAGCATATGCTGTTTTTTATTATTTATTTTTGGCCACAAGGCCTTTTGAGAAGATAAGCAGGTTGGTCAGGTTCCATTAAAACATTTCCAATGTGATATGTGTGTTTTTGTTTTCTCCAGCACATTTCTTCTTTTGCATTTCGGTGTTTGGCTATATTGTGAGTATTTGCAACACATACTGTCAAACAAATGAAGATGCTTAATTTTAAGGTGTATTTTTCTCCATTTGCAGCATGTTAAGCTCTCTTGGCTAATGTAGAAAAAAGCAACAGGCAAGTCTAACAGAGGCAATAAAACTAAGCATCCAGACACCATTTTCTCCAATCTGTCCTGAAGTTTAAATGAATCCTGAAAACCTTTATTAGCTGATTCAGTTGTGTTCAATTAGAATTGGACAAAAACTGCAGGAAGGTGTATCTTGTTTCCCAATAGCACAAGTAGTTTACCAGCACCTTATTTCAGTTGAGAACCCTACACACTATTGTTCTCGATTTCTTTCCTTACAGTCATTTCAAGAGACCACATATCCTATTATGATTTTGCCACAGTGTCAATTCCTGTAATACATTACTTAAGGATAATTGCTTTCATAGATGAACCACCTCTCTTATGACAAAAGACAACCACAGGAACATATATGCTTCAGGGAGAAAGGAAACTGTCTTGCTTGATTTTGTCATGAAGTGGATGTAATTGAATGGAGTCTCATTATCCATCTACAATGTATTCCTGAGGGTACATTACACAGGGGGCTGTAAGACCCCCAGGGAGTCAGGATTAATGTTCCACTTTAGAGAAAAGAAAAGGGGTACGGTACTGGGTAATGGGACCCCTACTAGAGACTCCCTGCAATCTCAGAGAAATCAATGGAGAAATATCACATTTCTCTCTTCAGGTGTGTATACAAGCAGCAACAAGCCTACGCACAACTACTGTGAGTTTAGTGCAGATTATAATCAACAGTACATGTGCCTTCCAGTGAAGCTGACACAACCATTACCATTGATGAGAGGGATGATCATATCTCCCTGTTTGGATTTAGAGTTTCAGGTGAAATGTATTATATTTTCCAGGCTTCCAGAAAACAACAAATATGACTTAATGTGGGACTTTCTCAGAAGTGCTTTCCTTTACCAAAGAGGCAGAGTTTGACAGTGCTTGAAAGATTGTTGATTGTCTGGATAGCTTCCATTTTAGCCAAAGAGCTCTGCAAGTGGCACCTGCATCAGTTCTCTAATACAGAGTTTTAAAACTGAGGTCTAGGGACCTCCGAGGGGGAAGCAAAGGGAGTGCTAGGCTTGACACATCTCTGATATTTTTGCATTGGAATATACATGTCAATGGTAAAGGCTTATTTCACCCCAAAATGAGAATTTTGTCATTAATCACTTACCCCCATGTCGTTCCAAACACACAAAAGCTTTGTTCATCATCGGAACACAATTTAAGATATTTGGGATCAAAACTGGGAGACCTGTGGCTGTGTCATTGACTGACAAGTAATGAACGCTGTCAAGGTCCAGAAAAGCATGAAAAACATAAGTCCATCTGCCATCAGTGGTTCAACCGTAACCAGAGGCGGACAGTAGAGGGCTGCATCGGGATTAGGACCCGCCAGGTCCTGCGGGACCCAACGCAAATCTCGCGGGAGCGGGCGGTTTGAACTTTGCTGCGGGCGGGAATGGGCGGGATCGGAGGTAGCATAGCGACATGATATCATTGTCAACATGATAACCCAGACCCAGACTCCAAGGTGGAAGTATAACAAAGAGCGCTTCCCAGCGCTATCGAACCTGGTACGTTTCATCTTTAGTATCCCCGCATCCAGTGCGCCTTCAGAGCGCGCCTTTAATGTCTGTGGGCACGTCTTGGAAGAGAGACGCACGGGATTGGGACCGCAGTCAATCAGCAACATTCTTTTCCTCCACAGCAATATTGCAA
>JAUCMU010000024.1:2522233-2536188 GCA_032275025.1 Enteromius treurensis
AACACACACACTGCGGGAGCGGGCGGTAATGGTCAGAAATTTGGCGGGCGGGAGCGGGATGAAGAAAACAGTCCCGCGCAGGGCTCTAGCGGACAGTAGGGAAGTACATTTACTCGAGTATTTTTATTACCTGAGTACACTTTATGAGTATCTGTACTTTACTTGTGTGATAGATTTGTGATACAAGGCCTATCAGTGATCTGTAACATTTTCACTTTCACTTAAGTAAAAATTTGTGTTGACAATTTATACTTGAAATGGAGTAATATTTGACCACTTTCACTCAAGTAACGGATTTGTGTAATTTGTCCGCCTCTGACTGTAACATTATGAAGCTACAAGAATACTTTTTATACAAAAAAGTGAAGTAAAATACTGACTTTATTCAACAATTCGGAACATCACTGTAATGCCATTTTGGACATGCACCTACCATACGTAGTTCTGTTTCAGCAATGGAAAGTAAATGTGACAGTCACAAGCCTCCTGGTTTTCATCAACCCCCCAAAATATGTGTTCTGAAGACGAACAGCTTTTACGGTTTTAGATCGACATGGGGGTAAGTGAATAATGACAAAGTGTTTGGTCTTGGTGAACAAAACAAGTACAGATACGTGCTACTACCAATACATCCACAGACATGCTGCTGTTATTATGTAAGAGATACTGCTCCTGCACATATACATAAAATAACCCTCATATATAACATACCTGAAATCAGCAGTTCACAACAGGTGGAGCTGGGAGGTGGAGGGTATGCTACAGCAAACACTGTATGTTGAGGGGAAATCTCATTGGTTGCGACTGTGATTACTATAATCAGCCTACACCATCTAAAGTTTCATGAAAGAACTTTGCATTTATGATTATAATGTCATGATATAATCACTGTGGCATCACAACGTTTGAAAAGCTCTGCTCTCATGGTTGTTCAGATTGTTAGAAAAATAGTATATTACCGGTCATCATAGTGTTATGGGTTTATTTCCTTTTACTCCATCTCAATATTCCACTAAAGAGGACAAAAGATGTTCTTTTAGAGCTCAGGAGTTTCATTTTTAATATAATCTTGGAGTTCAATTTTTCTTTTAACTTCCTTAAGTGAAAGACAAACTTTGACATGCACTTTCAAACCTGAACGCAGTTCGCTAGGTGAGGAAGAACCTCTTGAGGAAACACTGTTGAGTGTAACTTGTGATAAGGGTCTCAATTATCTCTACATAATCACAATGCTGTATAAAAATCTCTTTCTCTCTTTTTAGTACAGATTATACGCAGGCGGATTCATGTTGATTTTGTAAACAGTGTGTCAGTGTCAGCGTGTTCTGTCAAGATGACTCAATTCCTAAAAATATCTAGAGGAAGACATTCCACACATTCCCCAAGCATTCCTCATGGATCTAATACTTATGCATTTGTATTGCATTAAGGTAGAAATGCCTCTTTATTATTTACCACCATTCTATACATTACAGTACAAATCTCCCACATACCCTCACTGAACGTTTTTGTCCTGACAATCACCAAGCGGGAAAAAAGCAACAAAATAACTTTGCAACATAACAAGTCTCTTCTCTGATGCACACAGTTTATTTGCCAGTTGCAACCGCCCTGCTACTGTTTCCTGGATCTGAAGCGGATCTCTGACAGCTTGGAGTTGATCCCGGTACCAATCTGGCCCCTCCGTGCCAACGGGAAAGAGGCCAGCATGGCATCTGCGGAGGGGGAGAGCGACATTGCGACAACAGTTGGAGGCTCATGAGTGAGATAGAGGGACGGACAGAGCGACACAGCAGTTCTTCAGCGTTGCCAGAGCTGTCAGACCATTAAAAAGCCAAATGATGATGAATGAGAGAGATCAGCCTGTCGGAAAGAGCCCCCCTGGCTGTCATCACCCAGCTACCCCACTCTCAATCCTCATTCCACTTTTGAAGGGTTTTTCCTCTCAAATCATTCACATCCCGATGCATTCTGATTCCCAACACACCGCTGATTGTGTTGATGATTTGGTGTCAGAAATTGAAATATTGCATATGGCAATAACAGTCACAGAAAAGAGTATTTCCGTGCCTCTATCTATAGGGACGTAAAATAGCAGAAAATATATTGAATGAATAGAGTGGGCTTATGAAAGCTGATGGGAACTGTAAATCAAAGACAGTAAAATGGATAAGAGCATCCACCTACGAGTGAAACTTCACAGCGGAGGGAGTCCAAGAGCAAGCTGAGAGCAAGTCAAGATGAAAAGCTAAGAGAATTTGTTTAGCTGTTTTGAACCAGAGTGGTGCCAAATCTAGTAGAGATATTTACTGTACATAACTCTGAGTCTGAAGAGATTCAGTGGAGCAAACTGGATGTGTTCCAAAACTTAGCAGCCTGCCTCGCTGATTACACAGGCAGCTGCCTTCAACGATCACGAAACCTCAGGAGGGATTGATTTGAAATGCTTTACACAGGCACCAAATCCACAAGAATGACTCGACTTGCAATGTTTTTAAGTGTATGACATTAGCATTTGCTAACAATGTCAAAACAAGCATACACAAATTATTTGATATAATTCTCATTTATTTGATTTTGGAAAAATGAAAATATATTTTTGAAATATTTGAACAACCTGAAATCATTACAGTTAGGCCTACAATGTTTTTACTAAACTCCCCTCTGTTTTTTTTTTTTTTTTTTCACAATTTGGACCTTGTATACAGTATACATACATTATAAAAATTATAATCATGTTTAAAAAACAAAAAAGGTGTTCTGAAACAAAACTCAATTCCGGGGGAATTTTTTTTCTCTGTCAGTTTCTCATTCAGCCGAAGTCTGGCAAGCGAGCAACATTTCCAAGTCACTACATAGCTGGGTTGCCACAAATATATCTGCTCCTGTATGATTGCTCCAACCCGGTCTCACAGCAATCCGTACATATTTTACGAGGCGGATAATTCATACAAATTCGTACGACCTCACTCATATGATTCTTGTTAAAACGTGCGTGTTTTACGAGTTTCCAATTCGTACGAAAGACCTACACCTGATCCTGCCTCTAAACCTACCCATCACTGGGGTTCAGAGAAATTGTACGAGTGAGGTCGTAGAAAACTTTGCACGAATAAGCACAATTTTGCCACTACGTATTGGTAATGAGACTGTGTTGGATTGCTTATGTAGAGACTTTAAAAATTCAGCGAAAGCAATTAATTCCTACAGACATTAAAACAAAGCGCCAACGACCCTGAGTTATGCAAAAAGCAAAGTAGAGAAACATCCGATTCAAGCTTTTCAAAGCCATGAAAAGAATGAAAGGAAAGGGTAAAGACATAAGGTAGCAAGTACCAAACACATGCGTTTGAAATAAATTTTACACCATGCTGCTGCAGTTGTTGTCCTTCTTTCAAAGCGAATTTAAAAGGTATACAATATAAATCTGTTTTTTGTGTTAATCTACACTCCGCCTCCAGCAGGGGTGTCAGAATGTTCGGAAACAGTATACAGCCTTTTTCAAACTTCTTTTTGCCACTTGTTTGAAGTATATTGGGGCCTTAACTGGTCATGTTCTGGTATTAAGCAGGTCCTAAACACGAGCTAGTTGTTAAGGATCAGCTTAAACCAGCACCTAAGCTTTAGCATATGCTGTTTTTTCCAACAGGGACAAACTATTAACAAAACCAGCTGTAAAGGGTTTGAAAAAATAAAAGAAAATAAAAATAAGCCGTCTATAAGCCAGGTTTTTTTTTATTATTATTTAAAAGGTGGGACATACATTCATATAGCCACAATGTCAAACATTTCATTGCAATTTCAACCTGAGGCCTGTCTCTTATACGTATCAGCTTTGATGCTCTGGCCTCCAGGCAAGAATGCTCTGCACAGTAAACACCTGAGCCTAGATGTACCCCTACTTGATGAATTTAATAAATAATACAACACTACAGAACAGAATTGTTGAGTGACAAAGCATGGGAAAAGCACCCATGGAAAGGGAACCAATAAAGGAAGAAATGAAAGAAAGAAACACTTTGAAAAAGCAAAACGTTTGGAAAAGGTCAAGATCAGATAAGCGCAGTATAAAAGATACCAGCGACGGAAAGCCCGAATGCGAGACCGATGTTGGAAACCCACAGGAAGTCATGGTGAGGCAGCTCCAACTGTGAGTGAGAGCTGCTTCTCCTGTGGAGACATCGATCCACATATTGACCGAATCCCCTCACACCTTCCTTTATCTTACTACAGCCCAGCGAGGCTCCCAGAGGAAGAGTGACCGGCGAGAGGACAAAGAGCATACGACGGGAAGAACAGGTCTCTAGTTATTCATCACCTATCACAGGAGAACACAGCTGATTCGGTTGACATTTAGCCTTTGACTCTACAAAAAGATGACACCCGCTGTAAAAGATTCACTTTCTGATAGGTACTGTAGGTGAACAAATACAACGTTTGCGGCTAGAATTTGAGTAGCATTATACAAGATCTTTGTGCACGTTTTCAGTAGGGTAAGCCAAACAAAAATGGCAATTCTATAGGCTCTTTCACATGATTCGCATCAGGGCTTTTGCACATGAAAAGCGTTGTGTGTAATATCAGGGACGGGTTTATGAGTTTACAAGTAGGTGGTAAGCTGGGACGCACACCGTATGTGAGCTTATGTCCTGTAGCAGCTATAATTATGGAGTGCACAAAGAGTGCATCTAGATCAGGGGTCTCAAACTTAGTTCCTGGAGGGCCAGAGCCCTGCAGAGTTTCGATGCAACCCTAGTTAAACACACCTGATCCAGCTAATAAAGTCCCTTAGGTTTATTTGAAAGCTACATGTGTTTTGGAACTAAACTCTGCAGGGCTGTGGCCTTTCAGGAACTGAGTTTTACACCCTTGATCTAGATCAGGGGTTCCCAAACACATTCCTGGAGCCTCCCAATCACTGCACATTACACATACAGTATCTCCTTTGTCTGACACACCCATCTTAGGTCTTGGAGCTGCTACCGATGAGCAGATGAGTTAAATCAGGAGTGATTGATAAAAAAAGACATGCAAAATGTGAAGTGTCCGGGAGTTTCCAGGAACCTGTTTGGGAACCCCTGATGTAGATCAGGGATCACATGGTCACGTGGATCACGTGGTAAATCTGTCACTGGTCCAAGTCATAACTTTCATAACTTTCAGGTTCAGGAGCCCATGAGGGCTTTGGCGTTGATAGTGTTGCCATAGAAACACATAATTTAGATTGACAATGTCACATGTTATCATATAGGAATTAACACATGGCGTGAAGGCAGCTATTGTACACATCATATTAATACTACACACATTCATATTATATAGAACATAATTTTTAATGTTCACAAAGTTGTTACTTCATTTTTGGGAATTTTGGGTGCAGTGCAGATCTTGATTTTTGACATTGTAATTGTAAAGACTGACTAAAGAACCCCGCTGCCAAAGTATACCACAAAGTTGAGAAGAACTGTAGTGTTTTTAGGTTTGTCAACCATGAAAAATAACTGATAGGGAAATTACAGGTTCCTCTTTGGTCACTTCACCAACTTAGCAACTGTCATTGAGATGAACTGGAAAGCTCCTGGTTATTTTTATTTTCTCTATAGCCATTATAAACTTCCTAGGCACAATATTTCACCCAGCAGATTCCCACTTAAGTCTATTTGAGGTCACTTAAATTTATTTTTATAATTCCTTACATTACTTATATGACCTCTGCATCCTTCTTACTTGTCACTACCTGAACCTGAAATATAAAAAACTGAAGATCAATCTATCAATCAACCAATCACTTTTATTATATAATAATAATTAATTAATAATTAATATAGCGCTTTTAACAATACAGATTGTAGCAAAGCACTAAACATTATCAAATAGAAGAACAGGGTGATGGTAATGTATAACGGCGGGATGCAACTATTTATTTATCAAACCCATCGTTGAGATCCAGTGATTTGAGATGTTTCAAAATTACGGTCAGCCATCTTACTATTTGTTCCTCAAGTCAGGTGAGGGTAGAAGCTTCTCCTAGATCATCTCATGTGGTCTCATTGAAGGAGGGGGCCAATGTGAAAGTGCCATCATATTGTAAGTGAATCTTGATTAAAGGTTTTCCAGCACCTGTTAGTGTGTATGTGGTGTGCAGTAGTGGTTCAATCCCTGCAACGAGTGAGCCATGAGCCATCACCATTGTGCCCTTGAGAAAGGCACTTAACCCCAGGTTGCTCCAGGGGAATTGTCCCTGTAATAAGTTCATGTGCTGTTCTATGGTGACATTGCGTGAAAGTGACGGAAAACAAATTCTGCGGGCTCTAGCCATGAGGCAATAAATAAAGATTCTAATCTGTTTTATATAGTAGTGTCAGAGTGAGAACTGGAGCTAAACAAGCTGCTGGCACTTGTGAGAAATCACGAGTTAAGCAGGTACAAAAGAGAGCAATAAAGCAAAAAAAAAAAAAAAAAAACCTCTAAAAATCCAAATTTAAAAACATGCACTTAAATGTTTCCGCCATTTTTTATGTCATATTCTTTCTTTAACGGAACTATGTAATTTTAAAATGATTTGACATTTGACAATGCAAAACTACATCCTGGCCAGCAGTCCTCATTGTGCAAATTTATGTTCCCTTTTAAGTTGACAGACAGAGAAAATGATAGCTCTGAGAAGGGCGCTTTGTTCCCAACAAAGTCAACATTTAGAAGAAAATACCTCATATTTAAAAAAGGACTAGTTAACACAGGAAGCTGGAAAAATACTGCTTTCAGTTTGCTCTTGGAAGTTTCCTGGGATGTTGCAATTATATAGTGCTGTGTAATTGATGTTAATTGATGCTATATTAATTTTCTGTGCCAAAATTTATGAGTAACATAGTTTTGTTGAGCAAAATTTAGTAATCTCAGAAATGAGTTGTATTTCCTAATAAGCAAATAAAGTTTGTATGCTAACAGTTATAAATACAGTTAATACAAAATGACATCATATCCAATAGGCCACAAGCTGAAAAGATGCATGACTGTATGAATAGGCATAGAACCTCTGAAATGCAACTGTTATCTCACATGGGACTTAAATGTTTACCTGATGAACACAAGATCAAATTAACTTCTATTGTTCTTTAAGTTATGCGGTTTTTTTTTTTTTCTTTAAAGCAATCAGCTATTCCTAGAAAAATAAACATCTAAAAAGGAGTCTGTCCCTTGGGGGAAAAAGGCAAAATATTATAATCTGTCATCTAGCTCATTAATATGCAAATTGAATCCTGTTTAGTCAGTCGTTTTACCATGCGAGTTAGGTTGTTATATGCCACATCATATTTGTCGAGATGTAGAAAACATAACATTGATGCCTTTTCAATTTGAATATTAATGAGGTTTAAATCATTTGCGGCTCTTCCAGATTTAACAGGTTCTTGCATTTATAAAAGTGTACACAACAAACATCTCCGAAGAAAGATCTTCAAACAGGACAAGCAATTCGGGGACAGACTAAATCCTATTTGAAGGAGTTAAATGCCTCTGTCTGACTGATTAATGCATTGACAGTGCAAATATGTGCTGAACTTTAGACTTAAAAGACCAGTAACCTCAAATGGTCAATACAAAAATGCTCATGAGAAACCAACATATCATATATGCTGTGATATTTTTAAGCAATTAAATATTCTGAGCAACTTGTGATGGCACAAGACTACTGGCTTTATACTGTAATGTTACAGAAATTGTAAATGTCTCAATAGTAATGCTATAAGATAGCATGTAAAGGTAACACTTTATTTTAAGGTGTCATAATACATTGTAATTACCTACTGTAATTAGGTAGGTACTTAGTAGTAGCCGTTGTACATACATGAAATAAAATATACTTATGTAACTAAGTTATGGAACAGCCTGTAATTACAGTTTGTAATTACACTCTAAAAAACGCTGGGTTATTTTTTTTAACCCAAATGCTGGGTTGAGACCGCTGTGTAAGGGTATTGGGTTGTTTTAACCCAATTTTGGGTTGAAAATTGGTGTTGATCCATAACCCAGCGCTGCTGGGTTGAGAACGCAGACGTTAAAGAGAGCATGCGCGTCACGTTAACATCGGACGACACCACTGCGAGAAGCCGCCATTTTTTCATCGTCACGATTCATTGTTTGTATCCGGGAGAATTTAGAGACTTCATGAAAGGCAGGAATAGTCTGAAAAGAGCTTATATTGAAAAAAAATGCTGACACGGTTTTTGCCTCAGATTTTAACGGCCTTGCTGAACGGCAGATATACTTTTAATATAACAACCGCAAGTGTCTTATATCTTATTTACATAATATTTTGTTAATAGACGGTTATTAAAACATATATATAAATTTGCTATCTCATTTTTCGCGGTTATACTGATGGGAAACGACACTATGTAATAAAGACTAGCGTAATTATTTTGAGACTGATGAAGAGATAATTGTTGAAAGTAATGTTTTGCATGTAATATTTCAGACTTGTTGAGCTTGTGTGTTAA
Organism: Enteromius treurensis; assembly: GCA_032275025.1. Classification (NCBI taxonomy): domain Eukaryota; kingdom Metazoa; phylum Chordata; class Actinopteri; order Cypriniformes; family Cyprinidae; genus Enteromius; species Enteromius treurensis. Next base: position 2,530,732 of record JAUCMU010000024.1, read on the forward strand.
TGCACGAGCAGGAGTTCAGGACACAGAGGCCGGCTGCGTCTAAGAGGACGGAGGAGATTTGGTTAACGTCTTCAGAAGAGAGGGAAAGACGGTTAAGGCAAGTAAACGTCATAATTCCATCATGTTGTTGTTAAAATGACTTAAAGTAAGAGTAAAAGAATTTTCGTTTGCCTTTTTACTTCACATTTTGATGCAACAACAGTATGATTAATGTTACGTGTTCATATTTTATGTAAACCACTGATGTTCATTTTTTCATTGCAGAACTCAAACTATCTTGGAGTTAAGGACACAGAAGCCTGCTTGTGTGAAAAACAGTTCAAGGCAAGTAAACTTCATAATTCCATGCCATATATACAGCATATATGTATATTTGATCTAAGAATATTGGTTTGTTGAAAGACCTAAATATGGCAGAGCATCATTCTTTTGAGATTGATGTAAATTATTTTTAGAAAATAAATGTTTCTCTTGTCTCCTGCCCATTTACTTCACATTTTTAATGCTACAAAACAGTGTGATTACATGTGCATATTTTATCTAAAATCGCCTGTGTTCTTTCATTGCACAACTTTGGAGTTGTCTGATTTGGACAGTCATCATTTCTTAAAGGAATAGTTCACAAAAAAATGTACTTGCCCTCATGTCATTCCAAACCTATAAGACTGTTGTCTGTCTTTAGAACACATTTTCTCTATTGAGAGTCTAGATAATCCATATTTTCATGTTTCAAAAATAGTTCTTTTTATATATAAATATATAAATACATTTATATATAAATACTTAATATAAATAATTATAAATGAATATATAAATAAATTAAATTATATCATAGCGAACATGTCAGTTCTGAAAAAAAATATTGGTCACCCAGACTTGCGGTGGAGGAAAAAAATTAAGAGAATATTAAATATATTTATTGTGTACCAAAACCGTGCAGAGTTTGTGTGAGGGAGTGGAAATGATGGCCATTTAAATTTTTTGATGAACTAATTCTTTGAAAGAGCAGCTTTCCACATACATGGAAATTTGTGAGGTATGTGAATGTTATGTCTGTTTCAATATTTCAGTAAAGAAGTAGCTTTCTGAAATAGTGTTAATTTTGGAAGGCGTTTTTTATTTAATCTTTATCTTCAGATGAAAATTAATGCATTTGAATTAAATGTTCTTTTTTTAAATGTTTTTCTCTTGTTAGGCCACTGATGAAGAACAGGCAGTGACTGGGGGATGAAAGCTGGTTAAAGAGAAGAATGACCTTTCCCCCGAACTGATGCAACAGGGGTTTAAGAGAAGACAATTTTTTACAGTGTATGTAGATGTAACAGGCAGCTCCTGTTACACATTTGTTACAGACCGAGTCTGTTACACAGCTACTTACACTTAAGTACAATCTTGATACACTTTATTTTAAGTAGCGTATGCCTGTGTAATATTCTGTAATTTTAATGTAATTAGAAAAGTATCACATGTATTTAAGCTGTGTACTAATGGGTTAAATCAAACTAAGGTGCAGCCAGATAAGGTGTACAGTATAGATACACATCAAGTACACTTAAAATAAAGTGTATCAAGATTGTACTTAATTAGCTTATGTCTGTGTGCTTGATTTATAATTAAACTGTATAAAGTCTGCAAAACATTTGTAACAATCTTTTGGTTACATAAGTAGCTGTGTAACAGTAGCAGGCTATTACATTGACATAGCTACAAACTGTTAGTACAAACTGTTCCATAACTTATTAACATGGTATATTTTGTTTTATGTAGTACTACTAGGATAGTGCATGGAAATTTTCTTCTTTCTTCATAATTCAGTTTCTAGTTTTTTTTCTTTCTTCTAACTTTTAAGACTTAACTTATTAAAAAAAATATGTACAGGTTTGAGGTGAGGTAAAGTGGAGAAAAAACAAATACAAAACAGGATTATTTCCAAGTCAGTCTTGCCTAGTGATCGAAAACGTCTCCAGGTTATGAATATAACCATGGTTCCTTGAGGGAACGAGATGCTGCGTCATGACGCTTTGGGAACGCCCCTGCGTGACCACCTTCTGAATCCGCTGTAGAATCTGTCCAATGAAAGGGAGGTTAGGCAGGTTACTTCTGAGAGCAGAAAGCATAAAGGCATGTGCGGCTTCATAGTCATGAAGATCTGCACTGGCAGGGATGCCGGAAGTATGGCAATGAGACGCAGTTTCTCGTTCCCTCAAGGAACCATGGTTATATTCATAACCTAGAGACGTCCCTTTTCGAGCTGCGTCATGGCGCTTTGGGAACGAGAGGGGGTGGACTCCCCTGATGGTTGATATATGATGTTGTTGGTGCGCACTACACATGATGATCTCTCAGGTCTAAGAGAAAGTGTTTCAGTGCTCGAAACACTGCCAGCATCTCCAGGCAGTTGAGGTGCCACATGAGATGGTGAACACTCCACAGACATCAAGCTCCCCAACCGGTGAGAGATGGGTCTGATGCTAACGCTAACTGACGACTCAGAGCTCCCAGCACCAGGCCCTGATTCAAGAACCATGGTTTCTTCCACATATAGGCACGCACACATCATCGGGAGACCCTGATCACGTGAAGAGGATTTCTCCGTGGGGAATATCCCCTGGTCCTGAACCACCTCTGTAGGGGTCTCATGTACAGCAGGCCAAATGGTATCACGTTGGACGCAGCTGCCAGCAGACCCAGCAGTCTCTGAAACTGCTTAACCGTGAGTGATCAGCCTTCTTTCACTCTCTATACTGACTTCAGAATCGATTCTACTTGAGCAGGAGACATTCGTGCCTGCATCGTGATCGAATTCCATACCACGCCTAAATAAGTGGTCCTCTGTACTGGAGAAAGCATACTTTTTTTGGCATTCAGTCTCAACCCCAGACGTTTCATGTGAGCAAGAAAATTCAGCCAATCGTCAATGTAGTTTAAAATGCGGATGCCGCAATGGAGCTAGAGCTGCATCTACTACTTTCATAAATGTGCAGGGCAAGAGTGCTAGACTGAAGGAAAGCACACAATATTGGTAAGCAAGGACACAGATAGCAAACCTCAGGAACTTCCTGTGAGAAGGATGAATGGACACGTGGAAGTACACGTCTTTTAGCTCTATCGTGACAAACCAGTCCTCGGACCTGATTTGTAACACGACTTGTTTTAGTGTGAGCATGCTGAACTTCAGCTGACTGACTGAGCGGTTCAGATGCCTGAAATCTGAAATGGGCCTCAGCCCTTCATCCTTCTTGGGAACTATGAAGTATCGGCTGCAGAAACTGGACTCTCCTTCACCTCGATGGTCTCCTTCCTTAAGAGAGGGTCTACTTCTTGTTCGAGGCTGGCCTCTGGTGTTACTAGAGGTGACAGCTTGATGCTCTGTGACAGCTCACCGCCAGGAAGAGCCCGTAGTAACTTATATGAACCCCCTCAGGGGTGATGTGCGGCTCAGTCCCAATGTGTTGTTTTTCGGGTACTGAGCACAACGTCGAGGGCACTGGGGAGAGACTGGCACCGTGTACTGCGGTAAATGCCGCTCTACCCCAGAGGGGCCTGCCCTCAGAAGTCCTGAGCCTCAGTCTGTCAGGACTTCTTTTGCTGGGACCTCTTAGAAACAATGACATGCCCCAGATCTGTCTTGGGTTTCGAAATCCCAGCCGCAGAGCATAGCTTCAAGCTGTTACTCCACCGCGGGAAAGCACGCAAAGCAACGCTTCGCTTTTGAGCCTCCCTATACGAGGAACTAGTACTCGGCGAGGGCTGCTCCCACCCAGCAGTCCCCGTGACCCAGAGAGCGATGTGGGAGGAACCGCTGGAACGCCGCTGCTTGTTTCTTTGCCTGAAACCTGAAACCTGTCGACGACTGAGTTGGCACCATCGCAGCCATGGCGACATAACGTGCAAGAAACATTTGTCGAGATTACTCTTGCGTGGTTTGGATAGTTTCTCAGCCAGACAATCAATATTTGATTTAGCTACGGCGCGAATAACCACACCTCCAACAGCTCCTCGTATTTTAACTTTGGTGACTCACCGACACTCTCAGCGTCGAGCCTGCTTCTTGGGAAGAAGTAGCCGCTTTTTTTTACATCAGTGCCCGTACTCGCCCATCTCCATTTCCTCCGCCAGATCACACTGCAAGCCCCACAATCTCATTCTTTGCGCTGCGAGACTCGCTCTCTTGAAATTCCCCTCCTCGAAGAGGGATTTACGAGAGCGGAGCGCTCGCAGTGGCAGATGCTCACAATGAGAGCAATCTGATCTCTCCCCTCCCTGGCAAAACACGCAAGGGAAACACACCGCTTGAAAAAAAATGATTTGCCACTCTCACCCTTATCTGCATTCTTGCTCATGTGCAACCTTGTGATTCTGAATCACTTTGGGTCAAACAACAGCAAAAAAGACTCACAGACAAACAGTTTTGACAGAGACACAGAGAGCAAAATCTGAATATATAATAACAGAAAGCTGACGCCGGCTTTGCCGCACTTGCCTTTATGTTTCCTGGTCTCTGATGTCACCCGCCTATGACGTCGTACCTTTCCATTGGACAGATTCTACAGCAGATTCAGAGCATAGTCGTGCTGGGGCATTCCCTAAGCGTCATGAAACAGTTCGAAGTTCCTGAAAAGGTACAGAAAAAAAAAAAAACAGGCAGACTGATTCGTTTTGAACATGCACAATCCATTAACATATCAGCTACAGTCAACAATTAATCTGTCGTTGATCTGGTGAAATGATATTCAATTCAATACAGTAGTAAAAGTAGTAGTATTAGTAATAATAATAATAAATCTATGCTTCGTCATTAGCTCATTTTCTCTCTATCTGACATTCTGCCTGCAAAATAAAAATAATTAAACTAGTAGTGTTAAGTTTTCGATAGAAGTGGCAACTTCACACTAAATTTGTAAATTAATGAACAATTGTTTACCTGACATTATATGCACTGGTCTAATCATCAACACCAAACATCAATTTTGCTTCTCAAGCGGAGCAAGCACTTTTATTAGAGGGTTGAGGAACATTTCAAACTAATAGACACCGGGAAACACAGCAAATGCTGCAAAAGCCAGGAGAGAGGGCTGACAAACAGTAGCAAACAAATTAAATGCGTTAGTCCTGCCCATGTTACATGTTTTTTCCTTGATATATCTTTCATGTCAGAGCCAGCAGTGGACCCATGTGACAGATTTGAGAAAATTACGTCCAGTTATATAGATACAATCGGGGAATAGAAAGTGATTATTATTAGACATAATAATTCGATTAACACACGAATGATGACCACAGCCATGCACACACACATGTATACATATACTGTATGTACGTATAAATAAAGCCATCCATCCATACACACACACATATATATATATATACATATATATATATATATATATTAGGGGTGGGCATAGATTAATTTTTTTAATCTAGATTAATCTAGATTAATTTTGAAATTAATCTAGA
>JAUCMU010000024.1:2540463-2558208 GCA_032275025.1 Enteromius treurensis
TAATTCCTGTTACATGACCACTTAGTGAAGTGAAAAAAGTGTTGTTACCAATGTCCTGTTACACATTTGTACTTACACACACCATTCTGAGAGATGTTACATGCTGTAGATACTATGTAGCAATGTTACATACTAGATACACATCTAGTGACTATGGAAGTACACAGGTATTAGGGACACTTAATATAAAGTTTTTTCCCCACCTGGTGTGAAATGGGTAATGTAGGAAGATGCATTTATTTATGTTACTTGATTAACTAGGTGTCACATGTCGTCATTCTGCATTATCTCAGTTGGATTTGATTTCAAGTGCAATGTGTTGCATTTTTTTCTTGTGAGGTTTGAAAATTCATATTTTCAGATATTTTTTAAATTTAGATTTGTAATTCAAATTAGTAATCAAAAAGCCTTATTTATTAAAATCATGACTTTTACACAACTTAGCAACAATTATAGCAGCAATTTGTAAACTTTGTGTTATTCTCTGTTGTGTGTGTGTTTTTGTCAACTGCTGTTTCCATCAAAATAAAAGCTTTAAAAGTGCAGCATGAATTGCGGACGGTTTACAATGCAATGTTGTATAGTATATGGCTATTACTGTCACAGGTATAGAAATATAAAAAACAGTGTGCATGGAATTAAGGCTGAGAATGAATACTTCAAATAAAAAGTCCCCTTTAAAATTCAGGTACAAATCAATTCGCTGACCTTTTTCCTCACATTTTCCTTGATGAAGTTTTCGTTGTTAAGAACATGGTAAGTGTCACGCTTGCACAGAGATGAGACCAGAGACAGGCAACAAGAACGTGAGAACACAGATTGCAGGATAAATAATTATATATATATATATGGTAATGAGATCCAGGTGTGCGTGATCAGAACTCCGGAGTGGGCGGTGCTGTAGGTGATGCAGGTGGTCGTGGTGAATGCCTGACAGGGAGGCTGGGAGCTCTCTTAAAGTGCATTAGATAGAATAATTTAATTTTTCTTTTTTCTTAAAAAATAATGCAATGATATTTTATCATTGAAGTTCATATGGTATCGTGAGATTTTTATATTGTTGCATCCATAGTATTAGTAATACTAATTGCATTAAGTACTATATTTCTGTGCCAGTCTTCCATACAGTATGTGTGTTGTAAATGAAGCCATGCCGGATGCATATTTAATTCGTGTTTTTTTTTTTTTGCAGCTTTCTATTCATAGACACTAGTCTGTATCACGTTTTGATTTATGTGCACTGATATACTTTTGTTTTAATCATTCCAAAATTTGGCAAATCTTCCGTTGTACAGTAAAATCCATTTTTATTTCTGAATTTTGCGATTCCGTTCACAGAAATCACAGGGCCCTGATGTCTGTGGTTACACAAGCTCAAGATATTTTTACATTTTATACTATAACATAAATACATCTTTAATACCCCACTTCTGATTGTTGTTCAGGTGGCTAAATAGAATCATTATTATGCTGCACAGAAAAATTTCATCTAATCGCTTTTAAAGCCTTGTTGTGTTTATCATCTCACTCTTGCAAAGTATTTAAAACTTGTAGATTTTAATAAAGATCATAAAAGAGTTGCTGAGAATAGTTGAAGTCGTGCAACAACATTGCGGATTGTTTATAGCCTATATTTATAGCTTATTTTCAGCATTAATCCTAAAGGCCAATGGAAAAAATCAATCAGTTGTTTGTCAATGAAACCATGGAGATGCTAACTTCCTTGGTTGACTTCATCACTGCAAATATGAGGATTAGTAAAGCTTTATTTATGGATGTTTATCTGGGGCTTAATTTGACTGAACGATGGCCATTTATTAAATCCAGACACCTTATATGCATACTGTCAGTCATTTTTTTCTAGTTTTTCTGCTGTCAGGTCGAGAGCCCTTTTAAATATTTAGTGATGAAGGTGTGGGCTGCTCTCCTACTCTTCTTTGGTATTTACAGGCTGTAATGGAGACCAACCACCACCTTTTTTATTCATATCTATAAAATATTGCTTGCTGCACTTTTAAGATGGGACAATACTGGTTTAGTACTTTTCATAACAGTCATATTTCATTGTATGGAAAAGCCATTTCAGTTTTGTAGTACCTTTCCCACAGCAGATTTTATCAGAAAAAAATCAGCCCAACCCTGAACAGAAAAGTAGGTGAAGTAAATGTCAGATTAGGGTGGTCCAAAACAAGGGGCTTGTTGTGTTAGGCTCTGTGCTAATGTTTTTTCCTGTGCTGTCCTCTGGTGGAGACGGTTAGAGCCAGATTGACAGTGGATATCTGCCCAAAGTGGAAGTGATCAGGGGGTCAGGAAGGTCTGCTTATAAACTCAGTCAGAGAGAGAGAGAAATTTAGTGTCAAGGGGGAGAGGATGGAGAAAACAAGAGAGCGGCGTGTTGGTCCTCTCTCGGGACGGCAGTGCAAGGGGACAGGATTATTTACTCGCTGTGTTTGGAGTCCAAGGAGAGAATAAATTGCTATTGATTTTTGCAGTTAAGTGTCTTTCCTGCCTCCAGACTGACTGTGGGCAAAGAATAATTTGCTTTAATATGTATCCACATTCGTCTTACCTCTTTTTCTCCATGTCCAAGTATCTTTGACGCAGCGTTTTTGACATATTTGTGCTGTCAGCACTCAGACTCACTTTGTGTGTGTGTGTGTGGGGGGGGGGCGGTCCTATAGTTTTAAAGGATCCTGGCTGTCCAGTGGACGAATGCTGCGGGCGTGAAATCAAATACATTACGTTACACTCGGATCTGTTGAGACTGGTGCTCATAACTGAATTAGAATTTTCAATGTTAAAGTAGGCTTATATTAGCATGGCTATTTTAGGAAGTGAGCAGGGGACTCCAGCTGCATGCGTCTCTATTTGCATGCTTTTATGTTATGCAAACTTTCAATGGAGAGTTTAAAGTACATGCATTGGAATACGCAGGAAGATATTACTGTGCCTGTAAAACAGTGGTGATACAGTTTGCTTATTTACATTTAGAACAAATAGTTTATTCAAATATCAGATTATCATTCTGCGATTTGTTTATGAGTGACATTGCTATGTTAATAAATACATATACGGCACCGCAGTAACATTTAGCTTATGTACCTGCAAGAGAATAAAAAAAAAAATGTGGGTTTGAACAGAAATGAAAAATTATATGTATTCAGTAAGGATGTATTAAATCGATTTTAACTGACAATAAAAACATCAGAACATTGAATGATTTCTAAAGGATCATGTGACACTGAAGACTGGAGAAATTATGCTGAATATTCAGCTTTGCATCAGGAATAAATATTTTTTTTTAATAAAAATAAGATTTATTTTAAACTGCATATAGATATATACAAACAGACCTTTTTGCTGATTAACATTGTCTTTTATTAAAGTTGAATATTTGCAGTTCTTAAGAATAAAATATAAATTTCCTTTATTCTTTAGTAATGTAAAAGAATAATAAAATATTTTATGCTAATGTGCATTGAGCAATGGCATTCAAAGACATTCAAATATATATATATAAAAATTTTAATCACCTTTTGTTTTTTAAGCATTAAATCCACATGCTGGAATTTCTAATTCTTGCTAAGGTGTCTGCTTTGCTCATGAATATTAATGACATCACTTGACTTTAAGTTAGGTATTGGCTGACAGGGAGCCATTGTGTGCTAATCAGTTGTTGAATTAAGTAATCTAGTGAAATTGCAGCTCATGAATTTTTAATTGTGTTATTTGACTGGACGTTTCGGTAACGTTTCCGAGCATCTGCATGACCCAAGTTAAACGAATCGAAAGTTCCACTCGTCATAAAGCATAACTTGTCTATAAGGTTAGCCAGTATTTATTTTAAGGCTGTTATCTGAGGTAATTATGGTTTATTTGTTAGTGTCAGATGTGCAAATGCTTGCTTGGTAGAGCTCTGTAATATATTATGAATGTTTTTAGATCACACAGCTCCGGCCTGTTGCGCTCACAATCACTAGTCCCGCTGCTTTAATTAGAAGCCTCAAGTAATCAGGCTGGACTTAACACAAAATGATCACTGCACTAATTAGCAACAGTTGCTAATGCAGAATCTAAGCATTTGTATCACTGCCACAGACCTCCTAGCCACATTCTGTTTCAATTTACATCTAATATTAGCATCTAGCTTCATCCATAACCATACAATTCATTTACTATTCATTTTTTAAGAAACTACTATGGCAGCAGCTGTCACAAGACGATGGTCACAAGCTCCTCAATTGTGCAAGGTGCTGTCGGCAGTATTAGCTGTGATTAGCCAGCGTGTGCGAGCTCTGAAAACCCGTTGATATCAAAGAGTGTAATTGTCATGCGAGGTTTTGGGTTAAAGGTTAAAATCCAAGTGTGATAGACAATCTTCATTTTCAAACATGAGCTATTTCTCTCTGGAGCTGAACTCTTAATATTCCTTTCATAGAGAGTCGGTTCATTTCCCGCCGAACATGGAAATGGCTAATTTTCCATTTACATCTTTCAACGTTTCAGAGCTTTTTATAACCCGGTGACCTTTAAAGAGAACAAATTTGAGATTTAAGGCCAGACTATTTACTGCTTTTCAGGCTGCCGAGAGGGAATTCAAATAGCGTATTTTAATCACATATTAACATTCAGTAGCTCTTTTAGCGCTTTATCTGAAGCCTGATATGTCTTTTCAGTCATATTTCCGCTTATTGGTTCCACCCGCGGCTCAGAAAAAGAAGAGACTTTGAGAAATCGTAGCTTTGGCGTGCGCTGGCAGAAAGGAAATTGGTGTGTCAATCACAGGTTTTCATATCTCCAAGCGAGCTGTCATGAGAATCAGAGAAATGGATGGAGACGCTGAAAGCAAAGAGTGGCAATAAATAGCATAGGTTGGAGAAAGTGAGTACAGGGGTAGATACCACAACAGCAGGGTGTAAGTGCTGCTATCTAATTACCCCTGCACGATCCAGAGCCTTTGGTGAAATTGAACAGGATAATGACTGTACTGCTGTCAATCAATGCTAGCGCCGGGTCAGTGGATTTGCACAGAAATGTTTGTCGCCAAAGCTCCAAGTCTATCATTAGGCCACTTTTAAGGGTCTACAAGGTCGTTTATGTCCCGAAAGCTGTCATTCTGTGCAGCGGTTTTCAGATAATGGAATATGTGCGTCATGACTGATTGTCAGTGGTAAATAACACCATAACCCAGAGAGGTTACAGCTTAAACCTTTAAGCTTGAGCTTAATTGTGTTTCAGAAATGAAGACTTGTGAGTGAATATGAGTGAATTTCATCATTTTAACAAGTATTATACTCATACTATTAGAATAGCCTGACCCGTTTGACTCGAAATGTTCAAATTCATTTTAATTCAGAAATGAAAAACATGTTCATAGAATCATAGAAGTGTAGAAGAGGCGTCTTCATTCATTGTGTCATAAATATAAATATATATAAAATTATTTTAATTGCGACCGTGCACCGCAAAACCAGAAATAAGGGTCAAAACAATCGATGATCCTGACCTGTACAATGCATTGCTGGTTAGATATACCTGTGCTACTGTATTTAAAATAAATTCTATGTTATAACTATTTGCTATATTTATAGCCGAGGCGAATTCATAGCATAGGTGAGAAGTACCCGGATGACCTACTGCTTCCGCCCGAATTCTATAGTAGGCATATCATGGACACTTTCCTATCCCATTAGGCTCCGGGAGAAGAGGCGTCATATTCGAAAAATGGCGGAAAGTTTAGACGCGGCCCATTTCAAGTGTGACAATCTAAACAAATGGATGACTTATTGAAAGTTTACATTTTCGTGCTGTTGTGACGACGCATGACACGTGACAGCATCAATATGGCGGATGTAGTACGTCCCAATTCCATTCATACTATATAGAACGTACTGTTTAACGGTCGTACATTTAATTTTAAAGCAGCATAAGTCTCCATTTTAAAGGAATAGTTCACCCAAAATTGAAAATAACCCCATATTTTACTCACCCCAAAGCCATCCTAGGTGTATATGACTTTCTTTTTTCAGACGAAGACAGTCTGAGTTCAAGTCTTGCTAATGCAGGTGAATAGCATTACTAAGCCTTTGACTCAAAAGAGCAACCAGGACATATAAAATATGTAATTTTTTGTTCCACAGAAGAAAGAAAGTCGAACACGAGAGTGAGTAAACGATGATTGATGTCAAAATACATATTTTTGTGTGTTACATTTTTCCTCCATAAAATGTTAAAAAGTAATTAACGTCGCAAAATATGCAATCTATATATTTCCACCAAGCATAAAACCTTAATTCTTCGGCAGTGTCTCTAAAATACCTAATATTTGTGTATATAGTCTTGCAGCAGGTCTAATGCGTTTTTTCCCCCCTCTTGCTCTTAGGACCCCAATCCCATTCTTGAACACCTCACTTTGATCCATTTTCCCTGAATTAATGTTTTATTGTTTAGTCAATGATTAGACCTACGAATAATTTCATGGTTCAGTTGCGGCAGTGAGTGAATAGCCACCTGAAACACGCCGGGCTCCTTCTCTGAACGCCTCACTTTATAATTAAAACTTGAGGATGGGGTCTGGAAAACAAATTCTGCCTGAAATTGGAATTGGTTACACAGGCTCTCATGCAAATGTGAGACGGAGGCGGCAGCCCCAGGCCTAACGTGAAGGACGCAGGTGAAAAATTTCTCAGTGGAAAAATCTACAACTACAGTGTGTTAAAAAGATTGGGGCAGAAATACAAATACATACACACAAATACGATAGATAGCCAGATAGATGGACGGATGGATGGAAGAAATTGCCTGAAGAAACTGCTTTGGTTTTTATTTGACCTTTTTTTTCCTGGATGTTTTTATTGACTGTTTTATTGGAAGAGGTAGGCTGGTTGTGTAGACGAGCACTCGTGCTGTGCTTTTACCTCTTGGACCTCTTGGTTTCAGGCAAACAGAGCACTTACTGTAAAGAGACTGCAGCTTCATGCTAAATAAACAATACATTTTTCGTGAAGAGCCCTTGAACTTAATCTAGCATTTTCAAAATTTCATCCTGGCTTTTCCATTTTTAATGTTGCCTCAGTCTTTGTGTTTTGAGTGCTCATCGTTTTGCATCTATCAGCTGGTTTCTAAGTGGCTGGTGGGCTGAAGCCGTTTCTGTGTGCACATGTCTCTCGGTGGCCCCTCAGGTGCGTTGGCCCCGGTGCCGCAGGCACAGGCCGAGACTCACTCCTTAATTACCTTTGTTAATGATGTGCCTTCCTGCTCAACCTGTGCATCTGTGATGGGCTGTGACAGACAGACAGTCACGCTCTTGTGTCCAAAATCATCAACACCATTTGCTCCAGCTGTCAGTTTATTGCCTCCAAGAGCAGTGTATGAATTTATCTTCACAGAGATGATGTCAGTGGATGTCAAGGCGAATCAGTGATGTTAGTAATCCGATTTGAGGGACCAGCCAGGGACACAGATCTCAGTCGAATGGCCTGTGACATCATTTTGGACTTTTTCAAACTTGCTTTTTTTGGCTTGGTCCACCCAAAGTTTGATTCAGCCCTTGTTCTGCCACCAATGTCTCTCCCATGGTACTTCTATGTTTGAACCAACTTGTACCTGTGGGCCCACAGAGGATGTTATGGTATGTGGAAAAAGTAGTATGAAAATGTCAAAAATAAATAAGTTAGGGCTTCATGATATATTGAAATAAAATCAAAATCAAAACGTGGCTTAGTGGAATTATCACATTGTGCAGGCTGCAGTGATTCTGCATCGGTGCTTCTAATAACGGCTCGACTCATTTACTGTGAGACTCTGATATCATGACAAGATGTTCAGGACAGCTGACTGAGCTAGTGCTGCAGTATCACAAATGTTTATCACTTTTGAATGATTTTAATGTTTTACATGCACTGTGTTTTCTGTGCGCACCCGAAGTTGGTGTGTCTCTGACAGCGCGCAAACACTGAATTCTCTTTCATGTCTGCTTGCACTTGAACAGGCAAATACACTATTACGCCAAGTATTCTTTTTCTGGTTCCTTCCATGCCATTTTCCCAGGACGCATCCTGGCCAGGATTTCTATATGTCTATATTCTACATACATGATGTCATACACCAATTGCACAGGCAAACAAAGCCAAAACCTACATATTTTAGCAATATCCTGGCCATGATGTGTTCCTGGGGAAATGCCACGTATGGTCACCCTAAATTATGGGACAAGATTTTCTAATCAGGCAAATGAGAGCACTAAAGCACTAATGGGATTGGGAAGTTCTGCATGTTATCTACTGACAATGTGTGTACTAAAAACACAGATACAGCCAGGTTATTTCAGTAATGACAAATGCAATCTACCAAATTAGCAAATTAGCGTAGGGTCGCAAATAGCAGAGTGATTATTAACACGGGCTGGTGGTCTATTAACAACACGGGTGTGATAAGTGTAAAAGCCCATTCACACCAAGAACTATATCTACAGTATTTAAAAACATTGTTATATTTTGAGCTCATGTCTGTTGCTTTAAAAGTTATTTTCTGTTTGGATTGGATTGGACTGACGGCTGAGGGTCTGGAATCTATGGCAGCTTTCATTGGCCATGTGGTTGTTTGGCCAACATGTCAAACAACCAATCACAGTTTGTTTTGTTTCAGTGTAACGTTTCTGGGTGTGGAAAAGTCGCCACAATCACAGACTGTAAAACTCTCGGGAGTATTTTAAAGATCCTATGCCGCAAACGTAAAATATTTCACATCACTGTACTTTTCAACTATCTAGCGTTGATCCAGAAAAGCGCTCGTCATCACAGTTGCAATCCGATGCCTTCTTAACCCCTGAAGTGTTTCCATTTTTTGTGTGTGTCATATACAGCAGACGTTTAGCCAACGTTCAGAGGACGTGATGCCTGAGGCCAGGGGCCTGTTCCATAAAACATGTTTACCAAATAAGCCAGGCTTTTTTTTTTAATTAGTCTGATTTATTTTAAACCAAAGCAACTGACAATAAGTCAGATTAACTGAACTAAACCTGGCTTGTTTGGTAAACTCGTTTTACGGAACAGGCTCCTGAACTATTATTGTTGTAGCTGTGGTTTTACATTTTTTGTTCTGCTTCTGTTTTTAAGCTGTAGATTTCTGTGCACCTTTCTGAGATGATTTACTGCATGTTTCCATTAGCTCTTTAAAGGGAAAAAAAAAAAAAGCCGTGCTCCATGGTGTTAATGGGAGAGGACGGATGGAGGAGGGAATATTTCCTAGTGTTAGTGGGCGACTGATGAACGGTGCTCGACAAAATCAATTTGGCCATTGGTCTGCGGATAACTCTCCTCTAGACAGAGTCGCAGGCCTCTCGTGTTTTGCTACTCTCTTCTTTTCCTTGTTCCCCCTCCACTCTCCTCCACCCCCCTCCTTTCCTCTGTTTGGATGGATAGATAGCACTATAGGTAGTTCTGTATCATGACCACTGAGTTGTGGCCCAAACAATGCTGTCTATTTTTGTCCTTCCAGTCATATCACTAAAAGCGAGAGGCAGGGAATGAAAAAGCCTTACAGTAGTATTTGTTCTCTTAATTGCTCAAACGGAGTTCTGGAATGGAAGAATCAATCTTCTTTATTGTTATGGTAGGGGAAATTAAAGGCAATGGAGTTGGCAGTATTTTATGGTGCTTTTGTCAGCGCTGTAGCGGTGCTTTATTGCTAATCAATGGCAAGTAGACTGACCCGAGCCCAAGGAAAGTGGCCTGCAATGTCAGCCCCTGTTCCAAAGGTGTTCTTACAGTAATCACCTTCTTATTTCCATGAGCGTAATAGGGATGTGCAAAATGACATATTTTCCAAATCAACTAGGCAGTGGGTTAGTCGATGAAGTAGTCAATTAGTTGGTTTTAAGGAAGTCTTGTTAATTAGGGTCCATCAGACCCTGATCAGATGTGTTTCTAAGAGGGTATAAATACAGGAAACAAGATTGTATTAAAGTAAAACTGAATGTAGCACAAAAAGCTATATGAACATCGTAGGGTTAGTTCAACCAAAAATGACAATTCTTTCATGCCGTTCCATATGCGTAAGACTTCAAATCCAGAATGCAAATTAAGATATTTTTGATTCATTCGGAGAGATCTCTGAGCCTCCATAGACAATGTTTCCAGGTTCAGAAACGTAGCAATGACAGCGGTAAAATAGTCCATGTGACATAGGGTTGGGCGATGTCGACCAATTTGGCATCGTACGATGTTTAATGTGAAACATCGCGATAGACGATGACATCGTCGTCGCTGTAGCCGGCGGGGATTGGGGGGGCCAAGCCCCGCCCAACGACTGACAAAACAATATTCGCGCGAGCAGGTGAGAGAGGATTGAGCGCAGGAGTGATCGTGCACGAGTGCTTGACTTGCGCGCAGAATGACACATCAAGCGCGCGCGAGGGTTTGATATGAGCTCGTGGGCCCCGTTTCCTCGCATGTACATCTGTTTTCCTCTCGCGGAAATCATTTACCGCGCTCGCCAGCATCAGTGGTGCGCTCTCTTATTAATGCCATAGATTTGCGTCATAGATTAAGTGTGTTTTTCGCGAGCTGGTTGCTGCTGCTACGGCGGGGCGGAGAATCGCAATGCTGGCTCATCATCGTGATGTCTATCGGCCATCGGTGATGGACGATGGCATCATCTATCGACTCAACCCTAATGTGACATCAGTGGTTCAGTGGTGATTTTACAAAGCTTTGAGAATACTTTTTTGGTTAGCAAAGAAAACTATAATGACATAATTTATTAACATTTTTTTGTTCCTGAGTTACTGTCTTCAACAATTTTGTAAAGTACCCCAGATTGTAATCAATATAATCAGCATTGTTTACGTTCAGGATAAAATGCATGCATGCTTTGCGCACAAATAATTATGATGAATTATTTTTTTTAGCCCTTTAAATATATTATTTTAAATGCATAAGGTATATTTATGATACAGGATGATTTTTGCAGGGTATTTATAACAAATATTACGTTTTTGGAAAGTCGAAACCTTGTAATAAAAAGACATAGTCACGCGGGTCTGCAGTTTCTGTTTTGTTGTTTTCGTTTCATGTCACTGCATGCTGGTTGCACCACATAACTTCAATTTGGTGGACATACATTTTTTCAAATATTAAGTTATATTACCGAAATTAAGTTTTCATACTTTTAACAAAACTTTTAAAAATTTAAGTTTGTACCCTTCAAAAAAATATTATTTTTTTATTTAGAGAAAAAAAACAACATGTTAATCAAAGTGTATGTAAGATGTACTGCATTTGTAATATATTTTTGAATAAGTTAATAGATCTGATAATAATGACGTTACTGTCAAATATATGCTAAATATTTCATTTTTATTTCAAATTCATTCAAACTATTTGAAGACCTTCAAATGATGCATAATAACAGGAACATTGCTAACAGCAGGCTTCTTACAGTCTAACAGTTAATGTCTTGACATTTATCGTTGACGGCAGTGGATCCGTTACGGGAAAAAAACTGAAACTTCCATCTGTAGCAGCTAGGGCAGCACGATACCAGAAAAAATTATTATCACGATTATTTTGCTCAAAATTTTTATTAGGGGTAATAATGACGATTATTCCTTTGGTAATGAACTTTTATTCACCTGTGTATTCTTATTGCACTTTACAGCCACAAATAAAGAAAAACAAACAAACTAAACAAGTTTAGAATGGAGAGTTTTTCTTAGCTGTGAATAAATATAAATATAGCTGTGTGAAATAAATAAAATGAAACTGCCTCTTTTACATCAACTTGTAACTAACGCACCTTCTGCACCTTCCTCACGTTGCTCCAAGTAAAGCCGGTTCTGTAATCAGTGGACCTGATGGAATTTTCCGCTGATTACAGGCTTTACTGACAAGATGCTCATTACATATCGCGCGATGATTATCTTGCAGCCCTCTGCTATTCTTCTACTGCTTTAGAAAGTGCTTGCAATCTAGACGCAGTAACGTCATAGTCCTGAACAATCCTTTGAACATAAGAAGCCAGCTGTGTCCAAGTCTTCTTCATCTTCTTTGGTTTCTTGTCTGCATCTTTCCCTTCGTAAAACAACTCTTCTGACCCTGCCTCCTTTAGGTCTCCTTCCTCCTTCTCCTCCTTCGCTCTGTCTGGCTCCAGCGCTAAAGAGTCCCCAGACTCTATTTCTCTCAGAAGCTGCAGTACAGAATTAAGCCAATCTGTCTTCATATTACTGCCTGTGTGCGGCCTAGATTGATCTGGCCGCCTGCCACTCCAGGCGGACACAAATCATTGGCTGGTCATGAAACCCTGGTCACCCCTCTTTTGATTGACAGCGCTCTGCATGGTCTATCTTGCACTCTTTTATTCTCTCTGCTTTCTCGGAATTACAGTCTTGGCATGTTATCTGTAAATAACACACATTTCATTCTAAGATGGCTGGCAGGTACATTTTCTTCTTCCTGATCTGCTTAGTAGAGTCGTTTTCTTTAGTCATTCAGGGATTGCTCATATATGTTGTCTAAAGGAAAGACGGTTTCATGCAAATGTGAGTTTGGTACCATCAAATAATGAGATCTTTTTACTTACATGACTTTATTAGTAGGTTTGCATGACATGCAAATGATTTAGTGATGTTCCCGGTTTAGTAGCCTGTGTTGTTAAAGCCTATAACCAGTGCTATAGTCAAGACAAGTCAAGCCTGACACCGTGCCAACACTATACAGAACAGGCAAAAAGTGAACAATGTTTGGAAATCGACTGGAAATTACAATGTTCTGCATCTTTGAGTCGTTTGCCTTGTTTGAGCATGTCACATTGGTCCTTTTCCTAAATATAAAAGGATGACATTTCACAGTAAATCAGATGAATTGAGGGTAAATAAGTGTTTGATCGCTCTATTCAAGTAACTGAAGCCAAACATCCTAAAGGTTCAATTTCCAGTCAGATCCTTTTAAGACCGCAGGAACACATTCGGTAAGATTCAATAAGACTCTCCATCACCTCCACCACATTTCGTTCAGGTAGACACATTTTATATGCATCTCTCTCCATCTCTTGGCTTTTCTTTATTTTTTATTTTTCATTTCACCCTGTGCTCGGTTTACTCTTAACACAAATTTATTTTAGATGGTTCAGGCAATTTCCACGGTCATGGTCCAATGAAATCTAGACACGAGGTCTCAGACAGCAGACGTAATGGGAGCGGCAGAACTGGGGGTTAATGTTCTTGTTAGTTGCATTTAGCTTGTTGGGACCAACAGCACCAAGGTCATGGCATGAGTTTGATTTCCAGCCAGCTCCGACAAGCTTTTCCATCTTACAGTGCGAGTATTTGGATGCGGTGCTCTGTAGATGTAAGAGCAGATTTGACACCATACCCATGCAAACATATTTATAATTTGCATGTTATAGCAGCCTTTGTCTTTTTTGTGACTCAGTTTTATGACCAGAACTCTACATTTCCCAGCAATTGTAGACAGGCGTGAAACATTGCGTCAGCTTTCCAAATCAACGCATCTGCACTGGAGGATGAAATTTTATTGCTGCCGTCTGACATTCA
Organism: Enteromius treurensis; assembly: GCA_032275025.1. NCBI lineage: Eukaryota > Metazoa > Chordata > Actinopteri > Cypriniformes > Cyprinidae > Enteromius > Enteromius treurensis. The sequence continues at coordinate 2,554,016 of JAUCMU010000024.1, forward strand.
GATGAAGGCATTTTTGGACCTTTTTTGGAACCTCGATGAGAGAAAGTACCCCAGCATCAGAAGATATGCACTGAACCTTGACGCTCTTGTTTGGCTTAACATACTTCTGTGAGACAGCATTTTCCCTTATGAAGATAACCGAATCCAAATACCGCTCGACCTGAACTGATGATCACCTGGATGCCTGTTTAAAACTCGGCTCAGCAGCTACTCTGCTGATTGCATTGGCCTGGCTGATTCATTTGAGTGCACGTCATTTTTTATTTTTTTATTTCTTTGAATGAAAAATGCTTGCATCATTTATTTGAAGAATTTATTATTTTATGCAGTCTCACGGAGGCCAAAGTTAAGGGTCCACATTAAAATTCAGGGATTCCAAAAAGGGAATTTAGTCTTGAAAACAAGCAGAATTTAGTAATAAACTGTATGATCTAAAATAAAGATAAATAATGATTACTTAAGGCACTAATGCAAAAAAAGCATAGTCACGTGACTTAAAACTGAGGTACATACCGAACCAAATATTTGTGTACCTTTACACCCCTAATTGTGACATATTTAAAAAGAAATGCAGTATTGAACAGAGGGTGCGGTTTTAGTGCGCCTCCTCTCCTAGTGGTTGGAAGGGTGTGATTAAGGACACTCTTCCCAAGCCATTAAACTGATGTCATCAGAGAAGGCATGCTAATCCAAAGAGAAAGTAAACGTTTAGATTTTGATTAAAAATGACCAAGACAAACATTTTTTTTTTCCAAAGAATTAACTTGCATGGATGAATTGTTCACACCAAGACTAGCAATGAGCGCTGAAAGTATTGAGAAAGCAATCCAACAAACCAAGCAAAGCGGACCCTCAACTAGGCTGTATCACAATGTATAATGGGTAATTCCGTAAGTTCCATGAAAAGCATTAGACAATCTCTTTGTGAGAGCACGTCATCGTTATAATTATTTTTTATACTGCCGTCTTATTGCTCTGTAAAACCAACATTTTAACGATTCGTAACAAATGATTTCGTTATGAAGATAAAGTAGTATTAGAACATATTAGCACAGTTTGCTGGTGGCTTTTAGGATCTGAATTGAGCGTTTGGACCTAGAAACACTGGTATACAACAACAAAAAAAGTCGCAGCGTAGTAAGGTTGAACTCGCTAGGGTTTGAATGTAGTATTCTACAGTTTGGCCTCATTGCTCTGCAATCGGGCCCAGAGCGTGGTAATGATTGCTTTCTGTCACTCGCTGACTGCCGAAAAACTCTGACAGTCCAGGCACGTCAAGATGCGCTCGCAAAACTGACTCCTGCTGTGATGAAACATGACAAAGGGGGAATTTACTCATTTGTTATCCTCCTGGAAGGCAGACAAAACAATGAGAGACATTATGGAAATCAGCACGACAGCACACGTCACCCTCGACCTGCCCTGACTGCGGCTCTGAGCTCAGTATGGGCTTATCTTTGTCTCAACTGTCAGTGCAGGCATTGCTATTCTTAGCGTAATCAGTAGAAATAGAATGAATGGAAATAGACCAGTTGACCCGACATTAAAGCCTGCTTGGTGATACAGCGCAAAGAAATATAACACTGATATGTGTAATAAAGCAGGAAGAGGCATATTTTACAAAGACTATGAAATGTATTGTGACATTAAAAGGATAGGTGACTTTCTTTTACTCACCTTTGTGTCATTCCAAGCATGTATGACTACCTGTTCTTTAGTAATCCAATACAATGATGGGTCCTAATCAACATTGGGTTCCAGAAATATAGCTGCAATTTCTGTGCTCTCCAAAACCATCATTTATAGAAACCAAATAGTGCAGTGTTGTTGATTAACTCTTGAACGGATTCATTAGCAGAAGTTATTACTCCACTACCTGTTCTATGCTTTAAAATGGTTCCATATTGTTAAAAGTAAAGTTGGTTTCCGAAACCCGGTACCAATGTAACCGTTATGTACTAGAAATGAATCAGAATGCAGATTTCAGTGCCGTGCATGAGCGATCGATTGAAATATTTGCCCTCTGGTTCTCTGAAACGGACGTAAGAAGCATCACACCTGAAAAAGTTTTTCCCTACTAAGAAAATGCTTGTGTACTCAAGTCAAAAAGCCCTAATAATACAAACCCAACAACTCTTAATGTGCATGTCATTTTCACATTCCAACTAGACCCAACAACAGAGAACATTATAACCTTTTTACTCCTCAACACCAGTAAAATGCCTCATTTTGTGGTCTGATTGAACTTATTGTCACACAATGGCGCAGAAAATATGTTCCATAGGATATAAGGAAAATCCTGGATGCGCTGTTTTTTTCAGCAGGATGTAAAAACAATGAGCAATGAGTCATATACACAGTATACTTAATTATTGTAAAAATACTAGGGATGGCTTAAAAACACATAAACTATAAATTGTTTGTCTTGTACTTGTTTCATCATTCAAAATGTTGACCACTATGAGTTCCCCTTCTTCTGTGACTGGATATATGTGGGTTTTCTGTGCAAAGGCGCCCTCTGGCGTTCAGTATGAATGAAACAGACATCTTGTGTTTACAGTGCTAATGTTCAATCCAATTTTGTGGATTTATTTAATTCGTTTTCTGTTGAGGTATCGGTTCAGGCGCCGGAAACGTTGTAAAAGTATTGATCTGGCTCCAGTATCGAAAAAAAAAAAAATGATACCCAACCCTAGTTAAAATAGTGTTGTTCAAATGATGGATGTCACTATTACTTTTTATATAATGGAAATGCGTCCCAGGCTTGACATGACACAAGGCTGAGAAAATGACAACTTTCTTTTATGTTTAAGTGAACTTACCATACTGCAAAAAATCCCAAACTGCTTGTATTTGGTCCTCTAAACCATTCAAGTGCAGCTTTTTTCCAGTCTCTCTGATATGATTTGTTGTATTTTTAGCGCGCTGTTGGCTCAAGTGTCATTTGTCTTCAAATGTGGTCAACAGAATGCCTTTATTAGAGAATGTCATGCTTTAACAACAAGCAATCACTCAAATCCCTCTTAAAGAGTGTTGCAAGACCCTCAGATTTTGTCGTTTCATAGCAATCAGTACAAGTGTTGCCCCCTCGGTGCTTAAGTCAACAATTTCACCAGATGCAATTTCCAGGAAGAGCTATGGCTGAGTGATATTGAGTTTGCATGACCAAAATCCCTCTCGCTCACACTTTCATTTTTGAGTATGGCTGTTTATACAGCAACGTAATATGGTTGTCGGTCCTATTTTAAAGCTAAATATGTTTCTGTTCACACACAGTACAGATATAAACCGTATACCATAGCCAACCTGACTTTTAATTTCGAACTGCTTGATTCTCCATGATTTGCATCAGCGTCTTCCAATATACTCAAATCCAATTAGAACAAATATTTAATTGGAGTTAATTACATACGAGTGTGGAGAACAAACACCTCCACATCCTTCTTCTCACCTTTTCCATTTTTTTTCTGTAATGTGCAATTTAATGTGAATTTTTTTCTTCAATCAGATCAGTCATTTTTCCATTTCCGAGTTTATCTCTACGCCTCTGGGGGCTCTGAAAAGGTTGACTCATTTCAATTAAAATAATAAGTCTACATGATAACAAGAAAAAGTCCTTCTGCACCAAATCACAGTCATCTTAATGAGAGGAGGGATGGCATAGACTGAATGTTAAAATAGGGGTCTTTTGTGTTGCTGTCGGTCACCTGTTTTGTCCTATGTTTGTCCATTATTTTGACGCATTGTCTTTATGCTGTCTACTGCATATTGTGTTGTTTTATCTTGACTGTTTGTTCACAAACCTGTTACCGGTATTTAAAAATGATCAGGATTTGACAAGATCTCATCAATGGTCTCTCCTGTTCCCTTAGTATATGTGCGGTTTAACTCCAGCTATGGGTTCCCGGTGGAAATGGAAAAGGGTTCGAGTGTAGCTGAGCTGAAAGAGACGGTGGGACGTTTACAGGGAGTACAGCCTGATCGACTTCGGGTCATCTTTGCCGGACGAGAGCTCTGCAATGAATCCACACTTCAGGTGAAAAGAGCACTTATCAAAATAATATATTTTAGTCCCACTTTATAATAAGTGAGCTTAACAGCTATGTACTTACTAGCGGTGTAAGGTTCACAAAAATCACGGTTCGGTTCGATACGATACAGTAGTGTCACGGTTCGGTATGTTTTCGATACGG
>JAUCMU010000024.1:2580938-2592782 GCA_032275025.1 Enteromius treurensis
CGCAACTATAACGACACGTGAATAATCCCGCCCACTCTAAAGCGGTACTAAACTGCAGTGGCAACGCAAACCGAGCCGAACTGAGCCGTGATACAAACCGAACCGTGGGCTCACTGTACCATTGCATCCCTAGTACTGTGTATATATAAATTGTTAAATGATTGTATAAAATATTGGTAGATTTTTAGTTAAAATAGTTAAAGGATTACTCCACCCAAAAAAATAAACTTTTGTCATTAATCACTTACCCCCATGTCAATCCAAAAAAAAAGAAATGTCTTCAGAGAACAATTTAACATATTTTGGATGAAAACCGGTAGGCTTGTGACTGAGCCATTGACTGCCAAGTATTGAACACTGTCAGTGGTCTAGAAAAGTATGAAAGACATTGTCAGCATACTGCTTCTGCCATTAGTGGTCCAACCTTAACTTTATAAAGCTTTATGAATGCTTTTTGTATGAAAATAAAACAAAAATAAAAAATTTATTGAGTGATATGGCACTGCAATGTCACTGTAGCGCCTTTTTGGAGAGTGTTTATTTTTGGGTGGAGTAACCCTTTAAGAATGTTTAAGAAGTGTATTCAGCAATTGTTTCCATTACTAGGTCATTTTAAATGCTCTTGCAGTGTGATTAACATTGGGGTTTTTTGTACCAGTATTCCCTGTCATGTGCCCATTTTCTGACCATACACCATCTTTTTTTCATTTTGTGACCTGGGCCTCTTTTTGTGACACATTTCTTGTGATAAATTTTCTGTGACATTTCAATATGACAAAGTGTTGCCTGCTGTCAGAGAGTGAGTCATTTTCATTCAGCCTGTTTTTTTTATTCAGACCACTATGAAACTCGTCCAATGTTTTTTTTTAAATGCATCAATGCAACATACATGTTAACCAGGCTTTTATTGCTCATATTGTGTGATATGATACTCATACCTCCACACTCAATGAGGAAAAGAAACCTCAGTTTTATTCAGAGGCCCAAACTGTGCAAAAATATGAAATTAGTTGGAGATGCTGATATTTATATGGCCAAAATGTAAGATTAAATAGCATGTATTCATTGATAAAAAGCATATAAATATCAGCTGTCAATCTTTCCCATTATTATGATGTTGAAGTGTGGCCTCACCATGTGTTGCAGGACTCCAGTGCTGGTGTTTCAGTGTACTGAGCGTCATGTGATCTGCCTGGAGTGCTTTCACCTGTACTGTGTGACCAGACTCAATGAGCGACAGTTTATCCAAGAGCCGCTGGTGGGCTACTCTCTGCCCTGCACAGGTAAACATATTTTAAACATTCACCAATGTGAATGGCTATTAGTGTGTGTGTGTGTGTGTGTGTGTGTGTGTGTGCACAGGCTGCTGTGTTTGGCAGTGATTGATGGTGGTATGTTGGTGGCTGCAGTGAAAAGGAGATACCATCAAATTGTTCTCCTTCACTCTCTCACACACACAGTCGCACACAAACATACTCTCCCCGGGCCCTCGCTGTGCCCCCGTTGGCCCACCACATCTGTTAATGCCACCCAGTAATGGGGCTCCGGGGAGAAGCATTGACCCCCTATCAGCCAGAACACCCCACCAATCTCTCACGCACTGTATCTCTCTGTATCTACCGCTGTCTTGCCCTCGCGCTCCTTCATTTGTTTTGCTGCCATTCTCCTCCTTTGGTTTTCTGTTTCACTGATATTTTTTGTCTCATTTTGTGGTCTCAGTACTTACAGTTTTGCTTTGGATGCAGCTGGTAAAGACAGTCATACAAAATTGAATGTGCACAGCTCTCTCTGTGTAGAAAAGGGAGTCTTAGAGGATTTTGTAATTCAGGTTCTGATGAGGTACTTGTGATTTATTTATTTTTTTAAGTTATTAATTAAGTTTTGTTGTTTTTCTCTAAATTTCTAATTATCGCAAATACTACACATGCTTTTTGGTAGTATTTTAATATTTCATATTTTTGGAGATGGAGAAATGTGGAGCATTCATAAGAAGATCTACTGGAGCTCATACATACTCTGTCTGTGCATTCGATTACAAAGCATTTAAAGGAGCTATTTAAAATAGCTGATGGATGAACTCATTTCTTGGTTGATTAATTTAATGCTGGCAACTGTAAAAAAAAAAAAACTTCCCAGTGATATGGAAGCCGCCATCTTTGAGCTTGTCAATTTTAGAATGGTTACCTGAGTTAGAATAAATGCAGTTAAATTCAGTTCAATTCAATTCAGGTTTATATTTATAGTGCTTTTTATGATACAAAGCAACTTTAAATTAGTATATTAATATTAATAAATTATATATATATATATATATATTTTTATACATATATATATATTTAACTTATGGCAAAGTTTGGTAATGTATGTTGTCTGAAGGTTGGCATCCTCTGAGGTGTTGACATCATCACTTGTCAGGTGTTTGATGATCCAGACTTAAACTGTGTAATTCCTAGTCATCACAGGATGTTAAAATGTTTTGTTTAACCCAGGCAAAAGAATAATAAAGTGTATTTAATCAGATATAACTGCAGTACAAGATGAAGAGATGCCTTATTTGAATGCTTGGCTAAAGAGATGTGTCTTGTATTTAGATTGAGAGAGAGAACCCCGAACGTTAACAGTAAGGCTGTTGCAGAGTTTGGGGGTAAACTGTGAAAAAGCACTACCTGCTTTAGTGGACTTTGCTATCCTAGGTCAACCAAAAGTCCAGAGTTTTGTGACCTTAGAGAGCGAGTTATTGCGTGGTAGAAGACTAGTTAGGTATGCGGGAGATAAACCATTAAGGGCCTTACATGTAAGTAATAAAATTTTTTAACTGATGCCGAACTTGACTGCAAGCCAGCGCAGAGACTGTAAGATTGGGGTAATAATATCCTATTTTCTTGACCTGCTAAGGACTCTAGCCACTGCATTTTGGACTACTGTATCTGTAGCTTGTTTATTGAAGACGCAGGACTACCAGCTAGTTTATGCATTACAGTAGTTCAGTCATGAATGCATGAACTAGTAACAATTTCATAGCTTGGCAATGTTTCTAAGATGGAAGAATGCTGTTTTTCTAACATGTGAAATTTGATTTCCAAAAGACAAGTTGCTGTCTAATGTAAAACCCAGATTTTTGCCTGTAGAGGAAGTAACAGTACATCAAATTGTAATCCAATAGAGTTTTATTGTACAGTTTTTAGTCCAGTAAGTAATACCTCTGTCTTATCTGAATTTGATTGAATTGGCCATCCAATCTTTAATATTTTAAACACATTTTTTCTTATAGTTTTACCAAGAGGCAAGTAATGAAAATAGCAGAGGACCTAGGACTGATCCTTGTGGTACGCCATGCTTTACTGGTGATAACTGAGATTAGTTCCAGTTTAAATTTAAAAAAATGTCAGCATTCAGAAAAGGTAGGATCCAAACCATCTTAAAGCCTGCCCTTGAATACCTGTGTAGTTTTGTAATCCATCTTTGAGTATGTCATGATCTATAGTGTCCAACGCAGCACTAAGATCAAGTAAAACTAGCAGCTTTGCAGCCTTGGTCTGACCAAAGAAGCGAGTCATTTGTAATTCTTCATAGAGATCTCTTTTTTTTTGCAAGATGGAATATAATTCAGTAGACAACTAAAAAAAAAAAAATATGCATAAACACACTATTTGAAATGGGTCTGTAATTGATCAGTTTACTAGGATCTAGCTGTGTTTTTTAAGAGTAATAACCGCCAGCTGGTTTTGAGATATTATGAGATTAACAATAATGTTAATAATACTGAGAAGCGGTTCTTCTGCTACAGGTAACAATTATTTCAGTAATTTAGTGCGTACAGGATCTAATAGGCATTTTATTGTTTAGATGCAGTGATAAGTTTATTTAGCTATTTATATCTGCACTGCAGTTTTTCTTTGGGTGCGAAGAGGTTTTTTTTTCTCTAAATAGATAGATTCATACAGATGTATTTGAGTGTTTGTCTTTATTGAGTGTTTGTTTGAGTTAGTGTTCGTTTGTGCGTTAGTGTTATTGTTGTGACATGTTTTTGTGGCCATCTATCACTGCGCGTGTGGCTGCAGACTGGAGATTGTGTGGAAAGGTCAGACATCAGCCTCAAATGCCATTTCCACTTTTAAATAACTTTCAACAGTCCAGCCAAAACACGCTTGTCCAAAAGGCACAGATGAAAAAGGCCAGTCACATCTACGAAATGTGAAGGAATGATCGTCTGCCTCGGATAAACACAATTGTATGAGCTCAAGAAGCTTTTCCTCTGAAAATAACCCTTAACCTTCTTTTGAAATGGGCTTTAACATAACATCATATTACAAGCTGACCTCAAAGGCACAAAATCTCCACTTAACATTTAGTCACACACCTTCGATGGAGGCGAGCGCTCGGCATCCTGTGCAGGGTGCGAGATCTCCTCATCTTCTGTTGGTCTGTGTGAATCATTAGCATTAAGAACAAGATGAATTCTACTGATGCAAATGTGCTGAAACTTCAGCAGTAATTTGTGCATTAATGTACCTGCGCTTGCTGCTACACTAGATCATGCCATTATTTTGAATGGGTCACGCTGTAGCATGGCATATCAAATTCCCTTTGAAACAAGAGTTAGTTGTATTATGTAAACATGCTCCACAGAAGTATACAGAACTCAAAACTTCCTTTACAGCTACAGCTACACTGTATGAAAGTTTCTCTCATTTTAGATGAAATGACGGATTTTATATCTTTTTTATGTCTACATTGATTATTATTCATGTCATTATTTCAGGCATGATGGCCGCCTCCCACGAAAAAAATTCACAGGGTTGCCCTCTACCACCTGCAGGTCCTGATTTGAGAGTTAAAAAATCTGATCATCCTACTTCTAAAGAAACTCTCTCACACGCGCACACATACCAATTCCCAATTTGAGTAAATGTGACTCAGTGAAGGGTTGGCTGCATGTCTCTGTGTGGGCACACTTATCAGACAGTGATATGAGCAGAGTTGCATGTTAACTGGGCTCAGCCGCCGATGGCTGGTACGACGCTAGATAAGGTGGAATTGCTGCAACACCTGTTGGAGGCAACCTTGACATTTTATCGGCTCAGAAAAATATCCTTAAATACCACGAACTGCCTGCAGCCACTCCTAACACCAGTCAGAGAGTCAACTCCAACTGAAACTTCTTTGCCGCTTCGCTTGGATCACTTTAGCTCATGCTAGTGCGGATCTAGGGACGATTGATGGTCCTTTAGGTATATATATAAATATATATGTTGTATAACTGATTAATGCTTCCACAGGACCGTGCATTGAGTTCGGAGATTATCACGGAAATCCTGCTTCTGGCCTTTATTAGTATTCATATAAGGATCAATGTCTTTGGCGTATAAATAATCCATGGTAGACTGCTATCCGCTTTAGATGAATAATCCTAGAACTTTGTGCACGGTACATCAGTATTCCTGTACGGATGGTGTGATCTGGTGTAAATTTATAGGCCTGCTGGGGTTTTTATCAGCTCTGTAAGTCTGTATGTCTCTGCAAAGGCCTGTGCAGCTCCAGGTGTTCTGGAAGATTTTCTGTGAAGATTCATTTCCCTTTTTACAAAGGGAACAATGTCGTAAAAATAAAATAAACAATAAAACCTTCACTTCTTGGATGAAGAAGGGTGGTATTAGAAGGGAATCGGAGAGATAAGGGGAAAATACAGGGGGGTTCAAGGTTTAGCCGGTTAGCGTGGGCTATTTGGCTCCTTTCAGGGCGTTCACAAGAATCGGTGTATTCTTTATACAGAGGACATTTTACATTTCACCAACATTTTATTATAACATAGCAGTGGCTTTTGTGAAAAACATAGTTTATTTTAATCTATTTAAAATACTTTTTTTTTTTTTTTAAATCTATTAACATATTTATGGACAAATAATTGACGGTTATAAAAATTATAATTATACTTTGCTTGGCATATTACTTCAGGACAATGAACTTTTCTTAATATTAAGTCTAAAATGTGTTTTAGATTCACTTTTGTTGAGGATTGTATGATCTTTGAATAATATCAGCCTTTAAAACCAAAATATTTGAAGTGTCCCTGGAGTATACTTGCAAAAGTTCCTCTTTAGCCCAACAAAATATACTAAGCATATATATATAACTGTACTTCAGCATTAAGTTAATTGAATGAAGTAGTATATCACTACCACAGTTAAAGTGCATAAAAGCGATAGTTCACCCAAAAATGAAAATGATCCTTTCTTTTACTCACCTTTGAAGAATCCTAGGTGTTAGTGACTTTCCTCTTTCAGAATCGAGTCGGAGTAAAAATAAAAATTGTTCAGACCCCTCCAAGCCTTTGAATGCGTTTAAATGGGTGATAGGCCTTACACTTCGGAAGATGTGAAAAAACGACTGTGTACTCGTAATAAAAAGTCCTCCTGTAGCGAATCCATGCATTTTTGTACACTAAATATCCATATTTCAAACTTAATAAGCACTTTTCTCTCATGTCTGCTGTCTGTGGAAACAGAAGCACCGGATTTCACACTTGGCATGTGAAATAAAATGTTACAAATATATGGGCGATATTTTTGCAAACAAGCAAATATGTACTAAAGTATTAGTAATAATAATAATAATAATACAATCAATCAGTTAGTCAGTCAATCATTCCTACTTTAAGTGAACATGGAGGCATAAAATCATTGACACGATCTAAACACTGACACCAAGGTCATGGGTTTGATTGTTATGTTTAATTAATAATCATTCATGTTTGCAGTGGCATTAAATATTTGACAAAACAATATGAGGACTTTTTAATCATTTCAGCGTCTTTCAACACTTTTGTGTGCCGTTTAGTATTCAGACAGCTGAGTAGCCCAAGACAGGAAAGAACCGACTTCACAAGAGTAGATGGAGTGGAAAATTGGTGACTTAAATTAGTCATATCTTTCTTCTACAAGGCTTCTCTTGCTCTCACTCTCTTTCTCAGTTGGGCTAGCTGTCAAAAAAAGTGATCTTCTTGATTCGAACATTCACCGTATGCGTAGATAAGCATAGTATGGGCTTTGATACAAACAAACCATTGCAGCAGTGCTCAGGTATGCCCCTGTTGACTGAAGGCAAAAGGTTACAGTTTGGCATTGAATAGTAAACTTTCTCCCTTCTGACAAAATGAGTTACGGTGCTCCAGCGAGGCTTTTCAGCTGCCTTTCTCTCAGTTATACACACACCCACATGACTCTGTAGGTCGACTGGCTTTGAACTTGTGAAGCTCAAAGCTTGGCCTCTGTGGCAGTGGGTGCTTGTTCTTTGTGTTTTATGTATAATGTGATAAAGCGAGCAGGGTTTTGAGGGGCAAACCCAACCGCTGAATAATAGAATACAAAAAAATTCTTAGACTTCCCCGAAATCCATGCTAGTGAAAGATGAATGAAAGAAAAAGCAGCTCTTTTATATGATACCTTGGCTCACTGACTAGCAGCCAGTCATCCGGCTCATGCTGGGTTCACACTGATATCGAGGTGACAATGTGACACACTAACATAAGTGAAACACATGCTCATACAGCGCTGTGATATTATCATGATATTCTCTAATATGGCCTATTTGAAGAAGTAAAAATGGTTGCAGATTTTTTAATATAATGTAATGTTGTGCAAAGAGTGACAATGATAATATCTAACATAGGCTTGTATCGCCTCTGTGAATAAATAAATGCCTCTTATACCTGGTTGGACAATCACCTTTATTTATATAGCGCTTTTATAACAGTATGCAAATTTAGAGAATGTCAGTAATGTATAATGACAAGATGAAACACTCAATTTTCAGCTAAAGGCATTTCGTTATTGAATGCAGAGACGTAATTGTGTAGATCAGCTCACTTTCAATAGGATCTTTGTAATTAAATTGATGATAATCGCTAGAAATTCAACATTTGACAAATGACAACATTTACTGTAGCACCGATAATTACAACTATAGAGTTTGAATTGATTGGCATATCGCTGAATTAACACTTGCTTTGATGACAAGTCTATCAGGTCAATGGCATCCTCATATACTCACTGTCTACCTGTTTAAAGCAAATATCTAACCAGCCAATCACAGGAGAGCAGCTGCATGCATTAGGTATGTAGATATGGTCAAGACAGTACAGTATATCAAACCAAGTGGCATCTGCTAAAAATAAATTAATTTACATTTTTAACTTTTTCCCTGCTTAATTTTTTTTTAAGATGAATTCAGGCTATACCGGCTTGATCTATTCAATTTCCTACTATAACAATATTCCATTGACTGCCGCATAGTAGGTGTCTTATAATTAGAGTAAATCACTGTTAGCTTTCCAGGTGTCGGCAAACAAATTGATAGATGATGCTATGCGAAGCTAGCATTCGGTCTGCAGGTGTATGATTGTCAACAGAGAAGATAATATATCTTTTTACACATGCCTGCTGCTTCAGATGTCTTCTAAATATGTTTATTATCTATCTAAAGTTGCATCTTTGAGGGATTGGATGGTTTTTGTTTGCTTCTTAATTATATGAATTGCTTCTTAATGAATTATTATATAATCTAGCTACATCTCACTGGGTGCAAACGTCTTTGCTTGGCGTCGTACATCTGCACCATGGAGTTTAGAGGTTCCACAGAAATCTGACATTGAGTTGCATTTATTTGCTTTTTAATAAAACAGACATTATAAATTTCAACATGTCAGCATTAGCAGAACATTTTATAAAAGCAACACCTGTGAGTTTTGAGACAAATTAGCTTCAGTTGTTTGCAGAAACCCTTGGTTTGATATTTTGTTATCTATAATTCAAGAAATGGTTCACCCTTAAAATGTACTTGCTTACGACAAGCTTGTATCATGTCAGAACAAATTTGGAGAAAGACATCACTTGCTCACCAATGGATCCTCCGCAGTGAATCCAGCTGGTAAAACATTACAGTAATCCACACCAATCCAGTCCATCAGTCGGATTGAAATCTATCAATTCTGATCAAATCCATACCAAACTCGTTTGTTTAGAAGTGCTGATTTGGTGTTTGATCTGTGAATATTTCTCACCTTATTCAGGAAAGACAACTGTTTCACTGGAGAAAGCAATATAGAGGGTGTGTTTTCTTAGCCAGAAGCAACGGTTTGAAGTTAAAAACATCTTAATGATGAATCTGTCTTGGACAAACACATGGAGACTGGAGTGGTGTTTTTATCAGCTGTCTGGGATCTCATTCTGATGGCAAGTGATGCAATGCTGCATTTCTCCAAATCTGTGGCTGTGAAGAAGCAAACTCATCTATATCTTGGATGGCCTGAGGATAAGTGCATTTTCAGCAAATGTTCATTTTTGGGTGATTTTTTTTTTAACACAAACATATCAGGGAAGGAACCAGTCCAGAATCCTTTCAGCAGCATCCAGACAGCAGACTGCCGAGGAACAGTATTGTAAAAGTGTACGACGGGCTCCCAAAAGTACAATATGACATTTCAGTTATGCAAGACTGGTAAGGTTAAAATAGAGACATCAGAAAGACGATTCGTTAGGAAATGCTTTCATTCCAGTCAGTTCTGTTACTTTTTCTCCATAGAGGATTGCTGAACTTCGAAGCACCTTATTAGGACACAATGGAAACTGTTTCAACATTAATATGAGCAAAGTGACAAAAGGGTTTTCAGTACGGTCTCTTAAACACCAACTCAGGGCCCAATTACTGACAAAAACGAAGCTGACTCACTGACAGCAGGGCATTATGGGCCAGCTAATACTAGAGCTGTTGACGTGAAGCTTGTGGCTGACTCTGAAAACCTGATACTCTAATGTGTAGCACTTGCTGAAACCCGCCACATTATGCAGAAACGCTGCTGCTAATGTGCTTCCTGTGACACAAGGGATTTTGAAAGCCTAATTTCAAGAATACTTTTGGTTAAAATGCTAGGCTGAACTGAAGTTTTCAACCTTTTGATAATAATAGTTTTTTGTATTGGGTCTGAGATGGGTTGTTTATTAGTTTTTTTAAATTAAGTATTTGTGGGAAATGAATTCAACAAAGCAGCCATTGTATATTCCTTGTACATTCTATGTCTTTACTTTTACTCGATAACTTAATGCATTCTTGCTAAACAAAAGTAGACTTTTAATTTATTAAATACATTACTAGATACTTCGATGATCATTTATTTGATTAAAGATAAACAAATTAAACTAAAATGTATAGCTTGAGCTTAACTTATTCCTTTTTGGGCAGCCGTTATTCCAGGCTTATGTCAAATGTTCAGGAACAAGTAAATTATACAGTCACATATTTTTAAATGAATCACACTTGGCCAAATAAATGATTCAAAATATTGCTATATAATTAATTTTGTTGTAAGATTTTATCTTTCCTCTATTTGTGAAGATAAATTTGTTTGATTCTGTAATTTTATGCTTTTAATCGTCTTAAATCTGAATGTGTACAAATGTAATTCACAGCGGCATCATTGTTACATCAGTCAGTGGAACAACAGCTCCATTAATCCTCATCACTGTGACTGTCACATTTACACTCTCTCTCTCGCTCGCTTTAATCAAAGAGATAATCAGGAGATAATTAGTGGGTTGGAAATTTGAGCAAGGGATAGAAAAAAGACAAAACAGTTTTACTTTGTTCATCAGAGGCCAGATTGAGGCACAATCTGTCTGGAGTCAGTCTCCACCCGCCGGGGAATTGGAAAGGTGTGGAGGTATATGTGTGTGTTCCCCTTCCACACGACTGGGAAAACAACACGTCTCAGTATAGGGCCGAGGAGGGGGGGGAGATCATAAACACTGTGTTAAAGTAGGTTCAGCTACTTAAGGGGTTAGAAAATGTTAAACAGAAAACATTAATCACTTACCCCTATGTCGTTCCAAAACCTGTCTTCGGAACACAATTTAAGATATTTTGAATGAAAAACGGGAGGCTTGTCCCATTGTCTTCTGAGTAAATTACACTGCATCACATTTTTGCTTTCTTTGCTCACAAAAAAGTATTCTTGTAGCTTCATAATGTTATGGTTGAACCACTGATGGCAGGTGGACTATTCTGCTTCTTTATCATGACAGCGTTCATTGCTTGGCAGTCAATGGGACACTGGCAAGTCTCCCGGTTTTCACCCAAAATTTCTTAAAGGAGTAATACAAAGCTAGTTTTCCACAAGCTAATATGATTCTTTAGGGTCTTAATGGAAAGTTTGTAATATAGATTGCTTTAAAATTTTTCAAAGATGGTTTTAAAAACCCTCATTTTCCCCTGCCAAAAACAGCTCTTTAGAAATCACTCTGTTCGGTGTACTTCCCCTTTAAATCTTCACGAGCTCCGCTGACTCCGCCCATCTTTTCCGAGGCACTCTCAGGGGATCTTTTTTTAGCCGTATTCATAGTGAAACTTGCTAATTAGCACATTATTAGGAAAGGAGATTTGTAAAGATTCATTAAAATACATTATACTCACTGCTTCTGTAGGTGAGGCTGGATCAGGAATGATTTGCGCTAACATAAACGCCCTTCCCTTCAGAACCAAACATAATCCTCCGCGTCTTCAGTCACTCAGATGTCGGGGGCGAATGACTACAGCTATGTTCATTAATACATTCAACAACAAAACACCTCAATCTCTTGGCCTGCGTCCGAAATCGCATACTTCTTAAGTAGGTACCACATTTAAAACCGAACGTACTACCCGACCATTAAAACAGTACGTTCTATATAGTATGAATGGAACTCGGACGTACTACATTCGCCATATTGATGCTGTTACGTGTCACGCGTCGTCACAACGGCGCGACAATTTAAACTTTCAATAAGTCATCCGTTTATTTAGATTGTGTTAAAC
>JAUCMU010000024.1:2594954-2609841 GCA_032275025.1 Enteromius treurensis
TTATTCGAAAAGAACGAACCTGCAAATGTCTCAACTGACCAATCAGAATCAAGCATTCCAGAGAGCCGTGTAATAAAGGAGCATTAACAAATCAGCAATTCATTACAGGACAGAACTGCAATATAATAGCAAATAATTGATTGTGATTATTGCTTTCGATTGTAATGATGATGGTTTAATGGTTATTATGCATCAGAAAACCAATATTTTAGATAACACTTTATTTTTTGGTCTCTTTATTAGTTGTTTGTAAGCAGACATATGACTAGAATATTAGCCATTTATTAGTAGTAATTAAGCACTTTTTACTGCCTTATTCTACACCCCTAATTCTAATAAATACTTAACCTTAACAACTTACTATTAATAAGCAGCAAATTAGAAATATATTGAGAGAAAAGTCTTGGTTAATAGTGAATAAGTGTTTACCGTACTAAAGTGTTACCAGATTTTACTTTGTTTATCTTGGTAAAAGAAGAAAACAGTTATTCAAACTGGGAATGAATTATATTTAGAAAAGCAAGCAAAGAACATTCCCAGTCACTGAAACATCAATGACTGACTAATGCTGTCAAGTTCCCCAAATTCTGTTATCTCATGTTATGAACACTCCTAAACCAAAGGATCTCTTACTTGCATCCTATCTGCAATTTGTTGTTCGTGCTTAGAGAATTTCAATTGAAGTGCTGAAATTCAGTCAGTTCAGACTTGCAGTGCACAAAAGTGAGAATTTTTTTGTACCCACTTACACTTCATAAAAGTGCTTCACGATGCCATAGAAGAACCTAAATGGTTCCATAAAGAACGTTTAACATCTACAGAACCTTTCTGTTTCACAAAAGTTTCTTTGTAGCAAAAGAGAGATAAATCTTTAAAGAACCTTTGACTAAATGGTACTTTGGTGGAACCTAAAAATGTTTTTTCTATGGCATCGCTATTTTAAAGTGTCCCTATTATGGGTAATGAAAGGTTCCTTTTTTTGTTTCTGGGAGTCCCACACAACAGGTTGATATGCATACAAGGTCAAAAAACACCTTACTTACTCAAAGACGGCCGAACGATTCACTCAACAATTAATTAAACAGCTATTTTTACTGCTCCAAAAGCGACACCTAGAGGCAAAGAATGCATTTGGATTTTCATTCAGACCAATGCCAAAAGACTAACAAGTGGGCAGGCAGTATGCTAATGTTTCATGTTGAGGTCAACATTAAACGGCTTGGGATTCGTTTCAATGATTCAGAGTCGACTCTTTCTTTTGAGAGAAACGATAACTTTATGCACTTTCAGATTTACACTTTAATAGTGCATCTTGAATTTGTGGGACCTTTTTGTTTATTTTGGTGGCATATTTTCCCCGAGCCTCCACAGGCGAGTAAGTATGTTCAACAGGACTGTGCTCTCACAGTGTTTTGACAAGTATTCACGTGAAGTATTTTTCTGGCCTTATGTTACCTCAAGCCATGTGCCAGAGTTTTCATGAGACGTGGTTCTTGTTATAGTTGTGGATAGTATCGTGATGAGCAGAATTTAACTCGCCTACAAAGGTGTCAAGGAGAGAGAGTGTATCCTGTTAGCACAAGGTAAAGTCTGCGCTGGCTTTGTGTTTGGCCTGATGAGCTGGGCGTTTTCTGCACAGGAAGCGGCCGTGAAAGTAATGCTTGGTAAAGGGTTTTGCCATCAGGAGAGGAGATAAGGTGTTCTCTCACTTTCTGTATTCCTCTCTCCCTCTCTCGGGCTGCAGCGCTTTTAAGTGGTTCAGCCTTTGAAGTGGAGGCAATTGGTTCTTGCTGCATGCATTGCCATGGAAACCATTTGACTCTGCCATCCACAAAGAGCCCCCTGTAATATGAGATCATCTTTGGAAGCCAGTCGGGGTCCGTCCTGTAGGTTTAAGAGGTGTGTGAGTGTCCTTACCTGTCGTACAAGTCTTTGTGTTGTGTGCAAGACTGAAAGCCATCGATCTCTATTTCCTAGCTGTCTGTGTTTTTGTCATAAACATCTCTCTCAGAAATCGGAGGATGTTTTCCAACAAGCTTAAATCAACTCATAACATCGTATTGTTCCCTCTCCAAGGTGCTTCTGACTTTTGTTTCTGCGTATCTCTGGGCTTGAAAGCCGACAAGTAGATTTTCCACTCAGCCAGACACATGCGCCAAACCTCTCGCGTTTGTTCTGCGCCTATTTCCTCCAGAAATAATCTCATTTTGGAGCTGGCCGGTGTTTGGCAGTTTCTACGCTCTCATCCCAGGAGCCTCTCACTCTTCGCTGTCTTTCGGCAGCAGAAGGGTTTGATTTGATAAAACCACTGCAGAAACATCCTCCGTGCTCGCTTGTTTACCTCCTCTGACTCGGCCGCTGCTTCAAAGCCGGTGTAGACAACATTGGGAACTGGGGAACTAGCAAGAGCGTGTGTGATCTCGTCCTGTCAGTGTTTCTGTTCGCCGCTGTTTGTGTGTGTTAGAGATTAACTGATGGCCGTGGATGGGCTTTCTGAAGCTTCGCTGGTCTTAGTTGGAGTCAGGAGGGAGATGTGGGTGTAATTGAGGTCGTTTGTCAAAGTCTAGGCTGGCCGCTGTCTGTTGAACAAAACATAATGTTTTTTTTTTTATATATATAGAAAAGGTGGAATTGATGTTTACCAGGCCAGAATCCCATGGAAGAGGTTTTTTTTTTATATAAACCTCTCACATAAAGTTCCTATAATGCAACTTTGTGAACATATTTTGACCATATGCACTTTATTTGTTTTCTAGCTACTTGTTTGCTTCAAAAAAAGACCTCTAATACTAGCTTTCTCTATCCTTTTTCTATTCTATCTACTCATTTTTTTATAGAAATGGCAACAAAAACCTCCGTTAGGCTAGCAGAGACTTGTTATAGCACTTCTCGTTTGTTGATTTTGATTTATTTTATTGTCATCAGATAAAACTTAAGTCTGCTAAATGACTAAATGACTAAAAGCAAGCATCTTTACATTATTAAACATGAAAAACCATGTCAGTGTCAATTTTGATTGGAATTACAACTTCAGATTTTACTATGAAGCATCTCGACGGTTGATGTTTTTTACTCTCATTTGTCTTTAATGGACTGAACAGAAGAAATGAACCAAAGATTTCCACCTCAAAGAAGACAGAGTTTCAGAGCACACCTACAATTGCCATGGTCCCATGATAGCTTTGCTGTGTTTACCAGCCAGAGAAAATATTTTTCAGAAAGTTTGGTTTGAAAAACAAAACAAAAAAAACTTTATGAAATCTTCACAACAGAAATAATCCAATTTAGCTGGTACAGCTTAGATGTTGAAGATTGTATTTGCTATTGAAACAGTACTGTATGTTGATGTGGATATATGGGTTTTCTGTCTTTAAGTGGCATATTTTAGTGGCTAAAACTTATAATTTAGTAGGTGGGGACATTTTCATTTTAGATAGCTTTTTATTGGCAATAGATGAGTGGTTATGGTCCACTTTTAGTAGTAATACAGTAGAATAGATGGGATCAAAGCTTCTGGACCGAAAGCTACAAAACGTACTGGTTTTATGGGGTCCATAAAGGTTAAAATCCCACACTGATAGTGATCACAGTTGTGCCCTTGAGAAAGACAGTTAAAGTTCAGGTTCCTCCAGGGGAATGTCCTTGAGACTAAACATCCTCCAGTCTCTAGAGTCTTTTGTGTGCCTTAATGTACAAGTATATAGATTTCAGTCCGTTGTCTTATATACATACAGTACTTTTTCATGGCCTTGTTATGAAAATTGTAGTGTGCTGGATAAAATGTGAAATATACCGTTAAAAAGTTAGGGATCGTTGTAATATATATATATATACATATACATATATATATATATATATATATATAGTCTTTTATATTCTGCAATCCTTTATTTATTTGATTAAAAATACTGTAAAATAAGCCATAATATTGCGAAATATTATTGCAACTATTTTCTATTTGAATCTATAATAACATTTAATTTATTTATTATATACATTTCACTTTACATATTTTTTCAGACAATATCTAAAGTATTTTTTTTTTTTTACATTTATGTCTTTTCCATGTAAGTATTGTGTAAATGATCAATGCAATTAATAAAGTCATTCAAATTACCAAAGCTAGAGCATATTTCTGAAAGTCTAGTCTTTTTTAATATATAAAAACCTGCCTTGAAGCATGCAGGAGTATATTTCTTTTTAAGAAGTTAGCGAGTTCAAATGGCTCAGCAGAACATGAATGAGCCGTGTGTTATCTGATTAGTCTTGTCTTTTTGTTTCCGCTCATGCAGTCTGGTTTACACAAGTCTTCTCTGTCTGAATACGTATTAACGGGTCTATTGGGTCATTACTGATCCGCTGGAACATCGCTCTCTTCCTGTAATCTCATGCTTTCTCTTTATCTCGCTCATTTTCTCTTTTCATAATGCTGTCTTTTAAGCCACCGTCAGAGCTCTGCAGTCCTGAGTGTGAGTGTGTGAGACACTGTTATCTGGAGGCGACTAAACTCTTCCTCTTTGAGTTCTCTGTGGTGTCTATCACAAAAGCACAGCATGCAGGGCAGCATCCCAGTGATCAGATACTCATCAGGTCTGGGTATCGACAGCTAAACACCCGTCATGCTAATCAGACGACTTATGCCTAAAGAAACCTTAAAGAGTCATTTGAAGGGGAATTCAGTCACACCGTTAAACTCAGATTTTTTTAGAAGAAACAGTAATATTCTGACAAGTTTTTAATATATTTCAAAATGTAAGCAAATTTTTCAGCATCATTACTCACATGATCCTTCACATTTACTGTTCTGTCACATTTGTAATTCTTGACTTGCCTTGAATCATTAAGAGCTTTGACATTTTCACTGGCAACAGTGATACTGACATACTTTAGTGATACTTTAGAATCCTTTGTCATACGTGTTGCTTTCAGATGCCGGTTTTTGATAGAACTGATGTTGTACCCTGGTTCCTGGACCAGACTTTCAATCTAATCTTAGGAATGTATTAAATCAGCCAAAGAAAAACTCTCTTTTATGGTCTCTGATACACACTATACACTCGGACATAAATGCTATTATTTGGAAAGGATGCGTTTTATTGATCAAATGTGCGAGACTTTTATATTGCTAAAAAAAGATTCCCATTTCAAATAAGTGCTGTTCTTTTGAACTTTTTATTTCTTTAAAGAACTTATCACAGCTCCTAACAAAAATATAACTGTTTTTAACATAATACCACATGTTACTTGAGCCGCAAATAAGCGTATTAGAATGAGTTCTGAAAGATCATGTGATGCTGAAGACTGGAGTAATGATGCTGAAAATACAGCTTTGATCACATGAATATATTATATTTTAAAACATATTCAAATCGAAAAAACATTTAATAATATTTCACAATATTTTTGATGCCTTCTTATTAAATAAATGCAACCTTTGTAAGCATTATTTGTTATTTATTTTTTATTTTATTTTCTATCTTAATTTTTTTTTTCTTTGATGGTATGTTTAGTTGGAGTGTATTGCCCTGGGTAATATACACTTGCACACTGAATTTGTTAGCAATTTTTGCATGGTTTTTTTTTGGGGGGGGGGGGGCATCAATAAGCGGTGACTGTGGAGCAGTTTGATTGGAGAGCAGGAGAAGAAGGCTGACATGTCTGTCATTTCTCATGCATGCTCTTTATTGTAAATGTCATGGGTTCACAGGGCGGTGGGGGGTATTGATTATCTACATAATTAAGCATTCTTTAAGTACTTGGCTTTTGATTGGGCTTTCAAATGCTAATTCTGACCGCTTGTCTCAGAGCACGGCATTTGTTGGGATAAAGTTGATGTTAACGGAGTATGGCAGATTTGCAGGGGTGACCTCTTGCATTTTAGCCAGTTTCCAAAAATTAGAGAGCGAAAGGAGGGTAATGCAACAAAGGCCTGTCAGATATGAGGTGTCAGACACGGACCCTGCTACATCAATGACCTTGGCCCCTCTGCCAGGCTATCAAAGGTTATGAGGCTGTAGGCCAGAGATGATAGAGACTAGTTTATGAGCCTTTGTCAGGGGTCCCAGCTTTCTCTCCTGAGTGTAAAATCTCCAAAAGAGCTCAACAGCCCACATTTTGATCGTTGAAGCAAAGGGTTGCAAATACCTGGGTATTCAAATATGTTTTCCTGTTTACTGCCATTAAAAGTACAGTGTACTCCTAAGATGACTTGCTATAGTCTATTATACTTGTCCCGTTTGTCATTTGATGCTTGTAAAACGTGTAAAAACAAACAAACCTTTGATATAATTTGTACTCTTAGTACGAGTTTCATTCATGTAGAATCCTGAAATAATATTCACTAATATTTTTTGTAACTGCTGTAATGTTTGAAATGCAATTTCCTTTAACAATAATTACAACCTTCACTAATCACTTGTGCCTGTGTAAGGAAATGAAGCGTATATTTATCCCAAAAAATAGATAATGTCTTAATGTTCTAGTGTTAAATTGTAAATCATTTGCATAATTTCTAATCAAATTGATATATCTAATTTATAAATGTAAAAATTCTCATGGTTCATAACAAATTTACATTTTGACAGATTATACATGTACATTTGTGCAGTTTAATTCAGATCATACATCTTTGTACGCTAACATTTAGAGGTGGATCTTATTTCTTACTTTTTCTAAAAAACTGACGTCATACTAATTCATCAACCTATAAAATACTTCCATTTCCCTATCTGGTTGTAATCATCATTATAGCTGTTAAAATGAATATTAATGAAATAAATATTCAGTCATGGTTGTGTTCATTGCATCCCACACAGCCCCCAGTGGACAAATTGTATCTATTAGGTTCAAATATGTACACTTTTAAACTCTAATATGTACCTTTAAGGTATCAAAATGGACCATTTAGGTAAAAATATGTCCCTTTTGAAAAGGTACTGCCCCAGTGACAGCTTTTGTACCTTTATTATTGAGAGCGCAGAGGGACTATTCTTATGATGTGTTGCATACTTTTCTGGACCTTGCCAGTGTTCATTACTTGGAAGTCAAAGAGACAGTCACAAGACTCCCAGTTTTTATCTAAAATATCTTAAATTGCGTTTCGAAGATGAACTAAACTTTCACAGGTTTGGAACGGCATGGGGGTAGGTGTTTGATAATAACATTTTCATTTTGGGGTGGAGTAACCCTAAAAGTCGTAAACGCATGTTGTTGGGAGAGAGGAAGTTCACTTTAGTGATGAGAGCAATGCCCCGTCACAAAAACTAAACAGGTAAAGCATTGAAATAATAACATGACTGGGCCGGACTCCTGGTGTACGTTCCTCGTACGTCGCTAACTCAGTTAGCTGGATTTGATTGTTGTGGATTAGTCCTGATCTTGGATTGATTCGTTCTTCGATGCGCATCTTGGACTTGCTGTCATAGCAACAGGTCCTTAAGCTTAAACCTGCTCGGGTTTATTTCATGTAAACAGGATTTAGGCTGCTCTCCTGGCGGATTATGATTGGTTGAAATGAGGTCACATCTGATTGGTTAAAGAATTAAAAGTTTTTTTAAATCTGTCACATGGGTCCACTGCTGGCCCTGACATGAAAGATGATGAAAAGAGCAATTACTACAAATAAGATTTGACATATAATGTAATTTAATTAATATAATACAATATTGCTCAGCTTGAGGAAAAAATTGAGCCGGCTCTTTTGCCATTTTGTCAACCAAAATCTCTATTAAATTTCTATTATCTATACATATCGCCTTTAAAACCAACGCACAATAATCCTTGACAACTCAATCCAGCTATACTAATCATCAACAACAGGTGTGCTCGAAGAATCAAATTAGCCACATCGTAGTTAGCTTAGATGTGTCAATTCATCTTGGATGTATCAATCAACGTACGAAGAACGGACCCCTGATTAAAACTATCTGGAAAACACTTGCCGACAAAGTTATGGCAAAGAAACCCACTACATTCATCAAACTGTAGAAGACGCTGGAAGACTCTGTGGTACAGCCACCAACTAAAATTCCTTGTAAACCATGAATATTACATTATTTCTGAAAAGAAAAAAAGAGTTCATAAATTGTTCTCTAATTTTGAGCTCCTCTCTACGTCTGCATCTATTAGCTAGCGTATCTGTAAATGTGTGTTTTTTTGCAAGCCAGACATGAAAAACACGTCTTATAGCTCTGTAAAGAACACAGCTTGTGCCGTTATTTGATCAATCGAAACAAATAGAACAAAGCCAGTTTCATCTTCTAAGGTAATAATATTTTGAACTGAATTCCCCAAGGCAAGCACAACCAAGAACGTCTTTTTACAGCTCAGAGAGAAACAGTAGATTGCATTTAAGATCGAGATCACTCAGGGAATAATGCAACCCAGAATGTGCCCGTGTCTCTCCCTGAAATGAATATGTCTGTGAGCTCTGCTCCTTTCTGCTCAGCTCAAGAAAATTTCGCTCCTAGACAGACTCGAGGGTCACGAGGATCATTGCGGAACCAGACATATGGGTTAATACTTCTTCAGGATCTTCAGTCCATCTGTTGCCACAACCTCTTTAGGATCTAGATTATGATGCATTTATAAAATCCTGAATTCACACTTTATTTGACATGTCTAGTGTGTAGTTGGGCATACTGGCATGAAAATGTAAGTCATTGTGAAATGTCATACAACCATAGACTCTTTAATCTGATAAAATTTTGAATGAAATCTGATGTTCAGCAAGGAAAGGATGGGGCGAGACTTGATTCTATCCATTATGAATAGAAAGAATGATGAAAAATGGGCTTTACATACCAGGCAAGTCAATTATTTTATTCTAGGTTGGACTTTCCCTATCCCAGAGAATAGTATTGTTTTCCAGATCCAAAACAGGCATTAAAACAAGAACATAGGGCCAGTTTAATTTCCCGCTCCATGATAGATCTCATTTGCATATTCACATTTATATGTGTTATACAGCATGCTCACATAAAACAATATAGCAAATCTCAACTGCTTGATTGGATGTATTATAAAAAATGGTAAACTATGTTATTGTGCAGCTCATTATGCAAAGATGTAATTGTTTCCTTTTATCAAAATTCAAACACAGTTCTTATCTGCTGTAAAAATGAATTTTCAAAGATTTTTCCGTATTTTCTCTTCCTGTTTCTTTAAAATTGTGAAATTGAATAGGCATGCTCACATTAAACTATTATAAACACTGGCATCCTGAAATGAAAACTACTGTGTAAATTAAATTAGTTTGACTAGCGGCAAACTGATGTCAGAAACACAAAGTCAAATGCAATTCAGAGATGCAGCTTGACCATTCTTCACGATTTCTTTCTTTGTGTTACACAGGAGAAAAGAAAAGTGTCCTACATTTATTATTACAAGACGAGTAAACAATCGTACTCATTTTTTAATTCAAATTTGGCCTGAACTGACCTTTTAATATATAAAAGGCATAAGAAGGTAAATCCATGGCCAAGTTTGAAACATTCATTGGCTCATTATCTCCCGTGGAGGGAACTGCTTTTGTATTTGTAACACAAGCTTTTTATCTGGATTGCAGCGTGCTGGAACCATAAGATCCACATTAAGTAGCTAACTAACCCCTGCGGTTGGATTAAATTTAGAGTTGCCGTGGACCCGCTGGTTTCATTTCCTAAAACATTTCTCGAGCGTGACTCAAACAGCTGCGTCAGTCAGCGGGAGGCACTATACATTAAGCCGCCTCCCTGCCGGCAAGCGGCGAATAGTAATTAAGCGATGGAAGTAGCTAAATGAGGCTCTAACAGTCGTGCCAGGCTTATGGTTGTAACTGTGTGAGCGAGCTCAGATCTGAAAGAAAGGTGGGAGTCAAACTTTGATCGTCCTCTTCTTCTTCGCGTCTTTTGATCCCTCCCAAACGACCCGTACACAGGAGGAACTCTTTGAGCTCTGAGGATTTGAAGTGCTCTGTACTTTCATTTCGTCAATTGTCATGACACCACACGTTTACACGCCGAACAAAAGATGTCTGTTTTAAGGCAAAGGCGGTCATTAGCGGGTGTCCGTATTGATTTCATTATGTTGTAATACATTTTCTTTTGTAAGTGAAATTGAATTGTACAACACAGCACAACTGATCAATTTAGTTGCACAGGAGGCTAAACAGATATTGACCAGCCAAGCATGAGATGTACAGGCTTTTTGCTGATTCTTTGGCAGACGTTTTATCATAGTTGTGCCTGGCAGATGGGGGATCCTCCAGCATGACAAAACAAAATCAATCGAAGTTTCTTTGTCTTGCTGTGTGACTTTTCCCCTCATTGCAGTTTATCACTTCAACCTTCATTTGCCATTTCAGGTCCTACTGTGCTGCATGATTCTGAGCTGACCATGTCAAATGAACGGGACTGTATAACATCAACATAACTGCTTTTGCCAGGTGCAGTACTTGAGTACATCCCAAAGCATCTCTTTTTCTCAAACACAAACTTTTCTTGCTGGACTATCAGAACCCCTTTTATTCAGTGGCCGTTCTGGCTGACTGGAAGACGTTTTGGTGCTGTGAATGCTCAGATATAATAATCCTCTTGTAAGAAACCATCCTATTAAACTTTAAATCCAGCTCATTTAAATTTATAAAGACGTCTAAATTTGACATGCTGTTAAGTTGCCGCTGTATGTCTTTTGGCATCTTATTTTTGATAGAATTAAATATTTGTGGATGTTTTGCAAAACAATTACATTTGAGGGGTAGGTATTCATTTCTTAGTTTGAATGTATGTAAGTATGTATCGACTTAGTGTTGCTGATGTTATACATGTTTATCCCCTCTCTTTTTTTAGTAAACCAAGCAAAACTGCTACAAAAATGTACATATTTTCATGCTTTTTTAGTATGTATTTAATGTATATTTATTTTATTTTTTTTAAATGATTGAAGCTAGAATAAAACAAATATATTGAATAAAATGCCCCTGTGTAAAATGCTTTAAATATAAACAGAACTGTCACAACTTCGTACATTTATTACAATTTAAAAAAAACTTAAATAAGTATGTTGCGTAACTCTCTTAACTAAATGTTTAGCTGAAAGATCTTTTAAGCCTCAAGTCTTTTTTGTTTGATGCGACAAGCTTTGATCATCAGCAATTATATGCCACTCTTCACTTCTCTAGATGTCAGGTTGAATGTGGGAAGATGCACGTTCAACTTTCTCTAAAAATATTTGATCCCAGGCTGTGGGCCACTCAAGGACATTCAGGAGTTGTTTATAAGCCACTTTTGCTGGGTGTTTAGGGTCGTTGTCCTGTTGGAAGGTGAACCCTCGGCCCAGTCTGAGTTTCTGAATGCTCAGGACTGGTTTCCCTTCAAGGCTATCTCTGTATTTTGCTGGACCAAGTGTTCTTCTTGCTGCTAAAAAAAAGCCCCACAGCATGAGGCTGACACCAGCACCCTTAACTTTTGAGATGCTACTCTGCAGGTGATGAGCAGAGCTGGTTCCCTTCAAATTTGAGGCTTAGAATTGAGGTTCATCAGACCAGAGAATCTTGTTTCTTAGAGTTTATAGGTGCTTTAGGTGTTTTATTGCTAATTTCAAGTGTGTTTTCATGTGTTGCCAAACCACCATAAAACTGCTGAAGTGTTGCAGTGTTTGTCCTTCTATAGATTTCTTCTATCTCCACGTACGATCACGGACCTTAACTAGAGTGACCATCAGGTTCTTGGTCACCACGGTAACCAAAGCCCTTCTCCATCAGTTGCTCAGTTTGGCAGGAGGCTGGATCCATGAAGAGTACTGGTTGTTTCCGACTACTTCTGTTAACGTTAACAGAGATTGCATGCTTCTGTGACCCTTCAGTAAAGCAGATTTTTTATGATTATTTTTTTTTACTCTTGCACAGATGAATGACACGGCGCAATTTTTGCATAGTTTGGACTTGTCCAAACCCACTAAAACAGCTTGTTTAAACGCGCCCCTACTACTTTACATCACAGATTGAATGTATTTTTAAACACCACCCAAATGTTTACGCAAAGAAAGAAGGCGGAGCTATTATTCTGGCTGTAGTGTTGCTGCAGGCGCCATGTTCTGGAGACGCTGTGTGTCTATTGAAACACAGTAGACTAAGTAACACTAAGTGAAACTACTTTGTTTGCTCTTCCAAAAGAGGACATGACTAGAAATCAGTGTTAAGTTGTGTTTCCAAAACTGTTCCACAAATACAGTTGAACACAAATATTGGAGTGTGTTCAGCACTTTTACGGAGGACTGATTCCTGAACCTGACAGAGCAGTCTATGCACAAAGACTATAAAGTGGAGCAATTCTAACTGCAAGGACAGTCTGCTGCTTCTGACTCACGACCTGTAAGTCAGTTACCCGAGTTACGTCTTCCACCATTTGGAGATTACTTAAAAATGTTTTTTTGACCTAATAGGCATTGTTTACGTTCACGGGTAAGCATGTGTATGTACTGTGATACTCAAAATTGGTGGAAGATGTAACTCAGAGGAGAAGAATGGTTGAGTAAATTGAATTTTTTTTTTTATTATTTGCGCAAAACAAAAGTTGATGCCACTGATGTCACATGAACTGTTTTGTCAGAAAGCTCTCCGATTTCATCAAAAACATCTTATTTTGTGTGCCCGAAGATGAGCAAAGGTCTTAATTATTAACAGAATTTCCATTTTGGGCTGAACTAACCCTCGAAGGCATAATAGAATGAAATAAGAACAATGAATGTGAATTATACATGTTACATTTGTGCATCCTTATTGTCAAAAAGTTGCAACAAAACAAACGTTTTCTTGTGGTGTAAATAGTACACATTGTAGGCTGGATTCAAACTTGTATCACCTCTGCGATCAGTTATGCCACACCTCTGACTCTAGGTAACTCCACAGGGGCCATAACAAGTCTCTTTCCATATCTCTCTCTTTCTCTATGCGTGTGTGTGTGTGTGTCCTGAAAAGTTCACCTCTCAGTATGCTACACTCCTTCATTGCCATGGTAACAACATGTCATCCCTCTGTAGTCTTTATCTTTAATTATTTTTAGACAAATGTGAGCCTTTTTTCCTTCTATAATTCTAATATTTGCTGGCAGTCTGTGAGTCCCCCGGCGGGTCCGGCACGATTAGTGCGCTCGCCGCCATTTGCATAAGAAAAGTGAGGCGTCGTTTGCGCTAGCAGCCCTGGAGGAGGATTAGCAACATTAGCATTCTGCAGCACGGTGTGTGCGATGGAGACTTCAGCTGCTACAAGTTGCTACTGTGTGACCTTTACAACTTTCTGTCCAGTTTTTGGATGGTGAAATATTTTGAGTGTAACACATTATAAAGAAGGTATAAATGCATTATGACTGTAAATATCCAGATACTATCCAGACGTTGTTTTCAAGGGAAATCTGTGAGTGTCTTACTTTCAGTTTTAGTTTAGAATGTTCTTGGCATAGTTCATCCAACAAAAACATTTGTGTCATCAATTACTTTCTGTCATAGCCTTCCAAAGCTATATGTCTAACCGAAGAAAAAGTCTGTTCCCAAAAACAGACACACCAAAAAGTTCATTCAAATGTTGTTATGTTGAAGCCAAATGAGCTGTTTAATCCAAACAAACAGATTTAAAGGTGCATTTTACCCTCATGCCATTGGACGATCTGAGTTTGTGTTTCATCTGAAAAGATCTGGAGAAATTTACTGTTGCACCAATTGCTCACCAATGGATACTCCACAATGAATGGGTGCGGTCAGAATAACAGCTAATAAAAACATAAAAATAAACAAATTCAGTGTCCATAATTCATGAAATGGCTTTCATAAAAAAGTTAATGTCCTGTTAGACTCTCATATAAATATCCACCAACTTATGTGGCTTATAAACAGAGCTTGTTCTGTGCATATTTTACTCCTGATTCAGACACGATGACTTTTTTGGCTGGAGAAAGCAAAATTAAAGCTAAATTGATAGATTTGTTTTTCTCAAACATAAAGTTTTTACTTCACAAGGTGTTAATTGATGAACTGGAGCTGGTGGGTGTTTTGTTTTTGTCATTTTTTTTTTTTTTAGAAAATTTTAATCATTTTCTCCAAGTATTCAAAACAATCTACGTCTTGAATGACCTGAGGATAGGAAACTACGTTTTCTGCAAATGTTACAACTATTCCTTTAATTCTTGCACATCAGGTAAGCATGTAAGTGCTTTTTTGATATGTTCAATTTGTGAGCATTGATTAGTGGTTTATACGTGAATAAATCTGTCCAAAGAGACTGTGTCTCTGCATGAAACTTGGGTTTAGTCATTTAATACATAGATTACATTTACGATGTCTTTATCACCTTTTAATGGAAATTTTGGACCTTCAGTGGATGGACAGAAATCTCTTATATTTTATTAAAAATATTTTAATTTGTGTTCTTAAATTTGAGTTATGAATGACTTTAGGGGAGAAATTTACAACATTTAAGAATTTTGGGTGAACTAGCCCTTAAGCTTATATATATATATATTAGGGATGCAACGGTTTTCTGTGGTTTATCGAACCGTTCGGTTCGCCCTGTTCGGTTCGGTACACCCGCGTGAACCGCGATATTTCGGTACTTTGCCTACTTTAGGCATTAAACTTACCTTTTAATTAAAATTGCCATTTTCTGTGTATTAAGAGCATAGACAATCAGGATATGTTCTATTAAAATTAGTTAATTCTCTATTAAGACTAGTGATGTGTCGTTCTTGAACGATTAGTTCATTTTGAACGAATCTTTAATGTGACGAGTCGTCTCGTGGGAGTGATTCGTTCAGTCGCGCATGGTTCAGGCTGCATGGGTTAAGCTTATGGGGCTGTCACGTGATGAACGAATGACTCGAAAAACCCGAAGACTCGAGAGACGAACGAATCAATTCTG
>JAUCMU010000024.1:2617006-2630071 GCA_032275025.1 Enteromius treurensis
TGTTTTCTCTTCAATTTTTCCAGTTTAATTTTTTTTTACATTTTCATTCCTCTTTAATCTTTACTTAAAAATTAGGAATATAGTTATTATAATTATAATTATTAATATTATTATTATTAATAATAATAATATTATTATTATTAATAATTTAAATTAAATTAATATAAGTTAGCCAAATACAAAAATAGTATAATTAATCAACACTCAAATAAAAACAGGATTATATGTAAAATAAAGTAACTGTGGCAATATATGAAAATAAAGTTGCACATAACTTGTCAAATGTTTAATGATATAATTATATAATGCTATAATTATTTTGTAGTTGATAAACTAAATTGAAGTGACCTTGGGGTGGGGGCTGGGCGTTGTATGTCAAACATTCAATAAACAGGTAAAGAATTTAAAAAAAAAGTAATATAATGCATATATTTGGCAAAAAAAAGATATTTTTTGTAGCTGACAAATGTAAAGTTAATTAAGTTATTGAGATTATTGGATTGTGTGCATGCATCAAATAATGTTTCAGAGATGTTTGTTCAAGCATCAAAGCAAAATTGTAGATGAAGATATCAATATTCTCTTATATAGATAAATAACTAACAGCTGGCAGGTTTTTGTTGTAGTTTGACATAGTTCCAATAAAATGTCAGTAAATTTTAGTTCTGCCAAAACCATTATTTTTGGTTGCTTCACTACTCTTCTCCTTCCTTTCCCCTGCCTGTGTTCTCTTCTGTCTCATCTTCTGTTCTCAATAAATGTGAATTCTGCATATAGAAAAACAGCTTGCCACCCAACCCTCCAGCAGTCGTTCTGTCAGATGTGGCAGTGGTGTATGTGGTGTTTTCCAGGCGCGGATGTTGATCACAGAAGAGAACCTGATGACCACCATCATCAGCACCTTCATGGACCACCTCAGACACCGAGACCTGCAGGGCCGCTTTCAGTTTGAACGCTACACCGCACAACAGGCCTTCAAATTCCGCCGAGTCCAGAGCCTTATAGGAGACCTCAAGTAAGCTACTGAGCATGTCCACCCACTTACACAGGAAGGACTTTATATGCAGTTATCTATGGCCACGTATACGTTTCAGGAGTGACAACCACTTTTAAATCCAGGCGTGGGTCCCGTTAATTATCATTCAATGTGTGTACGAAACAGCAGTCAATCCGGCATGAGCAACCATATCGATATTTGAGCATCATGCGAGAGTGAAGAAGAATAATTAGCTATTTGGTATATGACTTTTTTTGTTCGTCAGTTTTAAACTAAACTACAGCTGATAGATGTGCTGTGTTTTGTTTATGCTCTGGAGGCTCCTTTAGGAAGTATTGTCTTGCAGTGTTGCCACATCCTCATATTTCCAAGTGCTTTTATGCATGTTTTTCGTTTTGGCTCATACAAGTAGTTTATGGAGTTGATAAAGTGATCTGTTGCAGATAGGTGATCTTTTTTTTTTTTTTTTTTTTTTTTAAACGTTCACTACCTGTATTTTTATTAATACGGTTGTCGAATGTGGTTATCAGTCCCATACTTTACTGAATTATGTGTGTACAGACAAGAAGTAAAAGGTGAACTGACTTCCGAATCCGAATCTTTTTGTGTCTAAAATTCCCATTCCTTGAAACGCGTGTCATGGTGTATTTCTCTTGGATGTAGGTATGTCCTGATCAGCCGTCCAACAGAGTGGACCGACCAACTCAGGGAAAAGTATCTTGAAGGTTTTGATGCTTTCTTGGAGTTGCTAAAATGCATGCAGGTGACTATCCCAATCTAGTTTTAAGATTGTGTGTCATTGAAACTGGGCCCTGGAACAGCTGTGTGCGTATCCTCATCGCAGGGAATGGACCCAGTAGTGCGTCAGGTGGGCCAGCACATAGAGATGGAGCCAGAATGGGAGGCAGCGTTCACCTTACAGATGAAGCTCACACATATCATCTCTATGATGCAGGAGTGGTGTGCCAGTGATGTAAGTACTTTGGTTAAAGTCACTTAAGTACCCAAAATGCACCATGAGGCCTTGATCCAAGTCTGTTGTTTGTCGCATGTACAGGAGCGAGTGCTGATCGAAGCCTATAAGAAGTGCCTGAGTGCGCTGACTCACTGCCACAGTGGTTTCACCGATGGGGAGCAGCCCATAACC
This sequence comes from Enteromius treurensis, assembly GCA_032275025.1. Lineage (NCBI taxonomy): Eukaryota > Metazoa > Chordata > Actinopteri > Cypriniformes > Cyprinidae > Enteromius > Enteromius treurensis. The sequence goes on from JAUCMU010000024.1 coordinate 2,619,151, forward strand.
CTCAGCATGTGCGGCCACTCCGTCGACACCATCCGCTACTGCGTCTCTCAGGAGAAAGTCAGCATACACCTCCCTGTGTCCCGGCTTTTAGCAGGTCAGTCCGACATGGTTCCACACAGGCCGTATACATGCTACAAAGTCTTTTGAATTATCATTGCGTGTGTGTGGAATATAAAAGTTTGCTTCTGAATTGCAGTGGTTGATGAAGGTAACCACACAACATGTTAACTGAACCTCAACCCTCTCTCTTCCTGTTAGGTTTACATGCTCTGCTGAGCAAAACTGAGGTTGCCTATCGATTCCCTGAGCAGCTGCCACTGGTAAGTTCGGTATGGTTCATGAGAATTGGTGAAAGAAGAGTCTTGGTGATTTCTGACGCCTCTCTTGTCTTTTGCAGAGTGAACTGAGTCCACCCATGTTAATCGAGCATCCGCTTCGCTGCCTTGTACTCTGTGCTCAGGTGCATGCTGGGATGTGGAGAAGAAATGGCTTCTCTTTGGTCAATCAGGTAAGAATTATTAATGTCTTATTTTAATAGTCAAGATATTCAGCAGTGTGATTGCTGTTGTTAATGCATTTTCATTTCTGGATTGTTTTTGCAGATCTATTATTATCACAATGTAAAGTGTAGAGTGGAGATGTTCGATAAAGACCTCAGCATGCTCCAGGTTAGTAGTCTGAAGATACTGATTTCCAAAATTACTAACCAAAATGTCTTTAATTGGCATTTTTTAAAATGAAAACAAAAGCATTTATTGATAATTTACGTGCAAAGATCAATTTCAGTTTAAAAACAAAACAACTTTTGGATTGCATTCATTTTAATTGAATCATTTTAAGCATTTTAATTCAATACTTATATTATACACACACATACAGCATTTAAAAACAAGTTACATGTACATATTAATGTAATTTATATATAAAAATATTTGATATATAGGTATTTTCCTTAAAAATATACATGCATGTTTATATATATATACATACATGCATATATACACATAATATACAGAATATATACTTAAAAAAACAATTGTTTGGTTATGTTTACATAATATGTACGTTATTGATAAAGCTCTGCTTAATATAGACCATAATTAGGGAATAAGCTAATTTGATCAGAAATGAATTGTTTCAGTCAGTTTTCAAAATAATACATATAATGTATACACAATAATCATTTGTTAGTTAGTCTCGCGCAGCCAGCCCTTCAGTAGAAGTTCTTATTCATGCTGTTGTAGGCTGGAGCTTCCATGATGGATCCAAACCACTTCCTGATGATCATGTTGAGCCGTTTTGAGCTCTATCATATCTTCAGCTCAGCAGACTGCAGAAAGAGATACAGCAGAGAGAATGCTAACAAGGTCTGCTTGCCTCCAAACCACTTTTTCCCCCCATTTTCTTTCTCTTTACTTGATTTGTCTCAGGTTGCGCTCATTTCTATTGCCAGTGACGTGTTTCTCTCTCTGTCTCTCAGGATGTGGTTCAGCAGAATAACACACTAATTGAGGAGATGCTGCATCTGGTCATTATGATCGTGGGTGAGTGAATATTTGTCAACATGCATCTTTTAATTGTGCCGCTTATTTGATAACAGAGAAAGTAAATGACATCTTTCCTGCAGGGGAGCGATACACGGCAGGTGCTGGTCAGGTGGAGTGCTCTGATGAGATAAGGCGAGAGATCGTTCACCAGCTATGCATTCGACCCATGGCCCACAGCGAGCTGGTCAAAGCCCTGCCTGAGAACGTAAGTCAGCTCTCACAGCTTCACCTTTGTCCGAGGTCATAAGTAATTATGTTGGCTTTGAAATCTGACCAAAAACAAAAGAACACAAATGCATGCAAGTATAAGGGAGATAAGCAAGTTGCTACATGCAGTCATTTTATTATTTCAATAATTGTATAAAGCAGTTAATTTCTGCCGTTGGTGGGCCTTCACTAAATTCTGTGTGAATCCCATCCCTATTCACAGTCTGTATTAAACAGAATAGCTGCATAATAGATCTCTGTGCTGGTATAACAACTTACAAATACATGTAATATTCAGAGAAATTACATGTATGTAGGATTGATGTTGTCATAAAGTTCATGTTGATTTAAAACGGGTGATGACTGGCACCTAGTGGTGTTTTGTGCTAATGATTGAATTTTACACACCCTTCTGCACACAGGAGAACAAGGAAACCGGCATGGAGAGGGTCATCGACAGTGTGGCTTTGTTTAAGTGAGTGTCCTGAATAAAAGTGTTGTCCAAAGAGTTGAACTGGACCGTGTGTAAGCCGGTGTTAATTGTCGTACAGGAAGCCTGGTGTGACTGGTAGAGGACTTTATAAACTCAGGCCAGAGTGTGCCAAGATGTTCAACCTTTACTTCCACCATTACTCCAGAGCTGACCAGTCTAAGGTAATGCTCCGTTATTAAAAATTGAAAGTCAAAAAGAACAAATGTTAAAAATGAATTTATTTTTTTGTCCCTCAGGCCGAAGAGGCCCAAAGAAAAATTAAGAGGCAAAATGGGGAAGATTCAGGTACTAAGTTTTACACACACACACACACACACACACACACACACACTGCCATACATTAAGTGTGTGCGAACAATTTGAACGGTTCACTTAGAAAAGCACATTGCACAATTAAGTTTCATTTGTTCATTTATTTGTTATATCTATAATTCTGAATCACTTGACCAAAACATTGAGAATATTGTGAAATAAATTGGGCAGCATCATGTTGGGCTGCAAAATATGAGAATACAAAATTTGATTCGTTAAGATCTCTGTGATTGTAAAACAAAATAGGGATTTTTATTTAAAAAGAAATATAAATCCAGGTTTGATGTGCTTGTTTTTGATGCTGTACAGTTGTTGTTGTTGATAGTAATAATAATGAGCATTCATAGTAATACAATAATTAATAATAATGATCATTTAAAATGATTGTTGGTGTTAATTCTACCACTAGTATTATTAAACTCAAACATATATTACTAATATTTTGATTGTATATTTATGTTATGTATAATATTTTACAGTAAAATAAAAATAATGCATGACATTTTTATAATGTAGGTTACAAATATAGACCTCCATTTACTGCAAACTACTGCAGGCTACAAGCACCTGTGCTCAATCAGTTGCTCACACATGTATTTAATTAAATTGCAGTCTTCACTAATTAATAATGTGTTTGGGTTTATTTTGATTAATTGTGCAGCCCTGCTGTTATGTAATGACAGTTGCACTGTTAAAGCGTTTTTATTTGTTATAGTTCTGCCTCCACCTGTTCTGCCTCGGTTCTGCCCGCTTTTTGCCAGCCTGGTAAACATACTGCAGTGTGACGTACTGCTGGGGATTCTGGGAGCTGTGCTGCAGTGGGCGATGGAGCCCAGCGGGGGACACTGGTCTGAATCCATGCTTCAGAGGGTACGTCTGTGAGGGAGAGCGAGAACCTCCCCAAACTGGACCTCTCTCATATAAAAGAGCATAATACATTTTTGAGAATTGGCATTAACACTTGTCCAGTGTATGCTTTTTGTGTTCTCTTTCGAGTGCATTTTTAAGTCACTGGATTTTTCAAAATAGGTCTAAATTTGCTTTTTTCGTGATGTGAGACATTCTTCTGGTCGCACACCCACATTAGAGCTCAGTATGAACATGTCCCGCAGGTGCTGCATCTCATAGGCATGGGCCTGGTGGAAGAACAGCAGCATCTCATCGGCAGTGCAGAAGATCACGAGACCAACTTTAACTTCACTCTCAAAATCTCCAGTAAGTCTTCCTTCTGCTCCTAGACACACACACACACACCTCTCTGAGTCGAGCTGATCGAATCTCTTTATTGTAGGACCAGGTGAAGCTCCTGCTAACGCTCCCAGTATCTTGGCTCTGTTGGAAACCCTGCAGAATGCTCCTCATCTGGAGGTGCACAAGGACATGATCCGCTGGATCCTCAAGGTAAAGCTGATCCAAATCTCATTACAAAGCCACCTGTTACTAGAATGAGTGTGCAAATGTTTCAGCTATCCAAGAAGGGGGGAGCCAAAAAAGAAAGTTTGTTTTATTATTATTATTTTATTATTGCTTAATTTATTACTATCTATTTAATTATTAAAATAAATATTTATATGTATATGTGTGTATATATATATATATATATATATATATAATTTTTTTTAAATTCTTTTTTTCTTTTGGTGTAATATTTAAATTAAGTAACGCAAAATAATAACGTTTTTTTTTAATGTTCAAAAATTTTTGTTTTAGCGTTATTTTTTCAGTTTTTGCAAATGAACTCTTCATATATTATATCATATTTTATTGTGAGGTTTGTTTCTTTTAGTTGTTTTTATTCTAATTTAATTTCTTGCTATATTTTCCTCTATTTTAAATCTTAACCTGAAAAAGGTGTTCCTATCTCTTAATACTCTTGTATTTACAGACTGTGGCCAACATCAAAACCACACGGGAGTGCACGACCAGTGCGCCCCCTAGTGACAGCTCAGGGCACAGTCAAGAAGAGGTGAGTGTAGGAAATGTAACATGTTGCACCACAATCCGTTAAAGCTGCATTGTTGTCTGACTGGATGGATGTGTATGTACAGACGGTGCGGGATAAAGATAAGGCTGAGCGGAAGAGGAAAGCAGAGATGGCGCGGCTCCGGAGGGAGAAGATCATGGCTCAGATGTCAGAAATGCAAAGACACTTCATCAACGAGAACAAAGAGTTGTTCCAGCAGAGCCTGGATGAGCTCGACCCCTCCACCTCCTCCACTCTGGAACACAGGTACACACACGCATCCCGCCGGAAAATGTCACAGAAAAATGAGAGGAAACTCATGTTTGATCCCTCTTGATAGCCCCAGTTCGTGTGATAGTACACTGGTCTGTGTGGGTCCTCGGCGGTGGCGTGCAGGTGGCAGTGAGAGGAGACAGGTGGTGACGTGTATCCTGTGTCAGGAGGAGCAGGAAATCAGGACCGACGGCAAAGCCATGGTACTGGCTGCCTTTGTCCAACGCTCCACAGTCATGTCCAAAAACCGCAAGAGACCTCCACACAACCCAGGCATGTATTTATATGTGTGTCTTCGGGTCGTCGTAGCATACAAGTGCACATTCCTTTAATGAATGCATGATGTTTGCGTTGCAGATAAGTATGACCCTCTGTTCATGCACCCTGACCTGTCGTTCGGCACGCACACGGGCAGCTGCGGACACATCATGCACTCGCACTGCTGGCAGAGGTAAGGGTCATCATGACAAATGAGAAACACATGCTTGCTCTTCCTATCAGAGGAGCTAAAGAATGTAACTGTAATTGCCTGCTTTTCAGCAGCCTTGGTTTCAGGATCATTTTTTTTCCATTTGTTGTTGAATTGTTTCCACCTGTTGTAAAGAGCACACTCTTTTGAAGAGTGCTGTAAGGTTTTAGTGAGTTCTGTGGAACTTCTGCAGTTCTATAGCAGTTCATAGTGGTTCTATGAAACATGCACTAAGCTCTAAAAACCCTTCTGTTAATACTTACCTAGTCATATGGATTTGTTAGTTATAGCTTCACAAGGTTTATTCTCTAACAGTAGTTTACAAAACCATAAAATAATTAAAAGGTACTGTTTTTATTAAGTTGGTTCTTGTAAGGCGTATACGATTTTATCACGCAATTCTAAGAAAGTCACAATTTTGCCTTTTTTTTTCTTTTCCTTTTTTTTTCTTCTCAGATTTGTGAAATATAAACTCGCAATCGCAAGATATAAAGTCAGAATTGTGAATTTTCTTTAAATTGCGTGATACTAACTCCTGGCTGACCAACCGGCTTCCATAGGAAACCCCTAAAGTGTTACTGTCCTGTATCATTTTTTCATTTTAGCAGTCCTTTCTTTAGTAATAGTGTGGAATGTCTCCCCCTGCAGGTATTTTGAAGCAGTGCAGGCTAAAGAGCAGCGCAGGCAGCAGAGGCTTCGTGTGCACACCAGTTACGACGTGGAGAACGGAGAGTTCTTGTGTCCGCTCTGTGAATGTCTTAGTAACACGGTCATCCCTCTGCTGCCTCTGACGAAGACCAGCTACAGGTACTACAAAATTAAACATCGCCATGATTCCCTTACCATAAAATACAAAGATTTTTCTATTGGCTTTTGGATTATTGCAGAAAATAAGACCTACGACCAACAAAAGTTTTTGATTCTTGCACATTAAACCAGAAGTGCTGAAATACAACTTTTTCATCTCATAAAACTGTCATGCCTGCAGCACACTGTTGGTATAATAAATGAAAGCCCCACTCATATGACCTCAGCACTGCTATTAATACACACACAGTGCACTTTATGCGACGGTGTTTATGGTAAAAGATGTTTATTCATGTTTTTCAAAAACCTCTATGCACTGTGTGCACATTTTTTTCATTGCACTGTAAGACATGTGGATAAAAGCATCTGCTAAATAACTGCTTTGTAAAGTTAGGCATACATGTTTGTCATCTGCTTTAAAGTGCGGCCACATCTATTGTTATTTTTTTTTATTTCCACAATTGAAATCCGGTCATTTCAACAGGACTTCACACAATCTTGAATTTCATGAGGTTTAAAGATTTCCCCATAAATTTAGCAAAAGATTCAACTTGAATTTTTTTGTTGCTCAGCAGAAAGCTTCTTTGTGTGGAAGTGATTTTGACTTATGCTTCATTTCTTCATTTATGACACTTGACCCTTTTGACCAGTGTGAATGCACATATTTTGCAAGATAAGATAAGAGGAACTTTATTTATCCCGAGGGAAATTATTTCGTCACACACATGCTCATTGCAGTCAAGGAAAAACGGAAATAAAATATACAATAGGTACAGTAAATAATAGTAATAAAAACAGTATACAGTAAGTACAGTAAATAATAACAGTAGAATAGTGCAGTTAGATAGGATTAAAAAGAAATCTAAAAATACAATAATACAGTAAAGTAACTATTAGGGCAAGGGGTTCAGTGAAAGTGACAGTGCACAATGAATGATGAATAATGAAATAAGAGTAGGAGCAGCATGTAATGATGGGGTTTTATATTGCACAATTGACTGAAGGCAAGTAACATTGTTTGTTAACATGATGTTTGTCTTTTTCTATTAAAGTGTGGGGCTTTGGATGGATTTGATTGTGTGTTTTTGTTTTCAGCTCTGAACAGCCTGATCTGAGCCAGTGGTTGAACATCACCTCTCTGCAGATGAAAGCCCTGCTCTCTGCTCACAGGAAGGCAAAGGCTGCAGAGGCTGATGGTGTTGATGATATGGATGGTGTTAATGACTGTCCTCCACCTGATGGCTTCAAACTGGACTACACTCCAAAGTAAAACTACATACAAAATTACCAGTCATTTCTAGTTCCTCTACACTTAAGCATCCCTTGTTAAAAATCATCACTAATAAAATGCTTTCTTTTTTTCAGGAACCCGTATTCGAGCACCATAAAGGAGATGCTGACCACCTTTGGGACAGCTACATATAAAGTGGGTCTTAAAGTGCACCCAAACGAGCAGGACCCCCGCGTACCAATCATGTGCTGGGGCAGCTGTGCCTACACCATTCAGTCCATAGGTCAGTCCAAAAAGTGCCAGTAAATCAGTGGCAAATCATTTATTAATGTAAAGAATAAAAACTGCAGTTATCATGGGAAAACCTGGAAGTTGTGACAATTTGATCTATCTATCTCTCTCTCTATATATATATATATATATATATATATATATATATATATGCACATACACACACACGCGCGCACACACACTTTTTAATACAGGAACTATATATATGTATAAGATTGATTGACCATTGCTAAAACTGATGAACCATTATAGCTTACAAAATCATCAGCTTATTCATCTAAAATTTATACAAATAAAATAAAAACAGGATTCATTTTGAAAAAGGAATATTTAATCATTTTAAACACATGTAACAAGGTCCATTTGATTTTAATCCCATTAATGGTAACTTTGAAATGCTATGGTTCTACATATGCATTTCATGTAATGATATCCAAGTTAGGATAAAAAAAAGATTAAAATAAATAAATAAAAAAAATAATATATATAATGTGCTCTACAGCAGTGATTTTTGTTTTATTTATTTTTTGTTTTATATTATTTTTCCGATAGTCTGTACCAAATCCAGAATTTTTAGAATTGTTAATAACTTAAAAAAAGTAAAAGTTTGATAACGTTAAAAACTTTCAAATTTCTGTTAAAATTAAAGTTCAGTTTTCAGTTAAAAAAATAAAATATTAACTTTAACATATGAGCAACATGAATGTGCAAAAATAAATAAATAAATAAATATAAAAAATAATACTTATATATATATATATATATATATATATATATATACTTACAAATAAGAAAAATGGATCTTCATTCTTAGGTACAAATATGCATGAGAGATTGTCTTCTATATAGATTTTGAATTCATTAATAACGCATTCATTGAAAAGTATATTCAAATTGTCATCTCAAACAGAGAGATTGCTGGTGGATGAAGAGAAGCCTTTGTTTGGAAGTTTACCATGCAGACAGGTAATCAAACTCATAATGCATGCTATTGAATATTTATTTGAATTTCTCATTGAATGCCAGAATAGCTTGTCTTATTCAAATGACCTGTTGATTCTTTACATCTTGGGTTTGATAACCCAAATGTATTGTGCGTGCAGGATGACTGTTTGAGTTCTCTGACGCGGTTTGGCTCGGCCTGCTGGACCGTCGCCTCTCATGCCACTGTACAGAATCACTTTATTAGGCTCTTAGCAGGTAACTAGAAGAGCTACAGTCTCATAACACAAGAAGCTGTTTGGGCATGAATCCGTTATTATGTGAAATGAATGACAACTCCTCCCATGTCTGTGTTGATTCAGGGCTTGTTCCTGATCCTCTGGTGGAGAATACACCGTGTATTCTGGACATAGACATGTTTCACCTGCTGGTAGGAAAACAATGAATAACTCGACAACGTATCAAATGTTCACAACTCTAAACAACAAAAGTTTTCTCAACGCAAAAACTGCATGTGTAAAATTACCTAATCAGACTGTTTGGGAATGACCTCTGACCTCAGTTGACGTGTGTTGACAGGTGAGCTTGGTGCTGTCCCATCCAGCGGTTTTCTGTCTGGATTCCTCAGGGCTGAGCGCAGACACTGCACAGCTGCACTTCCTGCATCTCGTCACAGTGGCTCACATAGTCCAGATCCTCCTATCTTCTGTACCTGGTGAGAGCCTCATCCATCCCCTTCACAAGCAGCCACTTGTTCATACAGACTTCAGAAATGATTTTGTTGATTCTTGTGCACCATCAGAGGAGGTACGGATGGAGCAGGAGAGTGGAGGAGCAGAGAGGGAAGAGGAGGAGAAAGTCTGTATGCTCTACAACATACTTAGGATGCATCTGGGAAGGTGAAAGCTCACACACACATCTGCCAGCCACAGTGCAACTGAATTTATAGTTTTATAATTTTATGACAAAATCAAGTGAAAGAAATGCATCAAGCATGCAATCAAACATCAAGATGATTGTTAACAGTAAATAAATTAGATACTTCTGTCCAATGAAATGCCATTTTGTCTATTAACATATTGCGCTTATTGTCCATATCACAAATAATTTTTCTGGGGTCATAGTTTCATTTAGTTATTTAAGGGGATCAAAATGAGCATTTCTATTGCAATAAATGTGGTAACTTTGTTAATCCTAGAATCCTTTAATTACTTGTTTCCACACAGATATTTAATATAATTCAATATTTCTAGAGCAGCATATTAGAATGATTTCTGAAAGAGTATGTAACTTGAGTCTGGAGCAATCATGCTGAGAATTCAGCTGTGCATCACTGAAATAAATTCACCTTTTAAAATAATAAATAGAACAGTTATACCTGTTTTACCTTTTTTTACATTTTCAGTGTTTTCAAATAAATGTAACCTCTTTAAGCATAAATCTGGTCAAGGTTTCAGCTGGTCTGATTGAGTTGGGCAGGTCATCCCACCAAGAGGATACATTTAATTTAATAGTCTGTGAAAGTGATTTTGGGCCTCTTTGGGATGTGTGCCGTCCCCTATATAAACATTGTCACTGCCAGAGAGCTTTGATTTTAAAATGAAGAATGAAATTAGTTTTTTATAGGAACTTTTATGACCCTAATCTGAAAGCCGTATGTGTTTCAGCGGTCTGCGTGAGGTGAACTCGGGCTGGCATCTCTGGCGCTGTGTGAAAGCTGGAATGCTGCCTTATCTGAGGGCAGCCGCTCTGTTCTTCCACTATCTCAATGGAGCTCCAGCACCACCCGAGTTACACGGTACATGATTCGAACATGACACGTGTTTACTAGCTCTAACTCTCCCATTCGCTGTATCTACAGTGGGTACAGAAAGTATTCGGACCCCCTTAAATTTTTCACTCTTTGTTATATTGCAGCTATTTGCTAAAATCATTTAAGGTTTTTTTTAATTTTTTTACTTTTTTCTCCTTAATGTCCACACAGCACCCCATATTGACAGAAAAACAGAATTGTTGACATTTTTGCAGATTTAGTAAAAAATAAAAACTGAAATATCACATGGTCGTAAGTATTCAGACCCTTTGCTCAGTATTTAGTAGAAGCACCCTTTTGATCAAATACAGCTATAGTACGTTTTTCCCCCATGGATTTGGGGATCCTCTGTCATTCCTCCTTGCAGATCCTCTCCAGTTCTGTCTGGTTGGATGGTAAACGTTGGTGGACAGACATTTTTAGGTCTCTCCAGAGATGCTCGATTTGGTTTAAGTCAGGGCTCTGCCCGGGCCGTTCAAGAACATTCACAGAGTTGTTGTTTTAGCTGTGTGCTTAGGGTCATTGTCTTGTTGGAAGGTAAACCTTCGGCCCAGTCTGAGGTCCTGAGCACTC